>JAOBAT010125409.1:0-36009 GCA_026413305.1 Hydrozoanthus tunicans
AACATTCTGGCGTGGGAAAAGCGAAATGCCGCAGAACAATGGGAGGCTCCCTAGTTCTTAGGCGGACAATTACTTAATTGTGATTCACCAGGGCACGAAAATTGGTTCTCGCTTATCAGTCAAGTGCGTTTGAGCTAAGCATTATTCTCTTAGTTTCGCTCAAAATGAATAGAGACGAACTTGTGGCCTTGTTGAAAGAGTCGAATGAGCAAATTCTCGATCAAGTTGACACAAAATTAATTATACTTAAAAAAAGTTTACAGGAGGACCATGAAACCGCTGCGAACAATATTGTCAAGAAAGTAATATCAAGTCACACGTGGAAGAAGAAGGGCTGATTATTGAGTACTGAATCCCATTAGCAAATTGGACACTTAAAAATCAGCAGGTCTTGACAATATTCCTGCTAAGCTACTTAAAATCGCAAGATATAGTAGCATCTTTCCTTACAACCTTATTTAATCAAATAGTTGGTGAATAAAAATTGACTGTGGCCTGCCATCGGTGCCCTAAAACGAATAAGGCCTATCGTAGATGAACAACCAGCAATTAAAACTGACAAGGCCCTGATTAAACCCCATTTCTCATAAAATGCTGCTGTTTTGACCGTGTTTAAATAAAGACTGTCCATGTCAACAGAGTGGCCTCAGTGATTCTCCAGCGCCCCATCCCCCTCCGTATCGTCATCTCTGGTTTGTTTGCCACTGTTTTTAATAAAGGGCAAGCATATCTCTACTTCTCGGGCCGCTCCGTTCGTCGCTGGCAATCAACCATCAACTGTCTCTACATTAATAACAAGATCAAGCCTTCATCCTCACACCAAACTCAAGTTCCGACAACTTATACTAACTGCCGATGTTCACCCTCAACACACTATTCTGAATCAATTCTGACAACCAACAACCATTCACTTCTTCATCCTCATTTGCTATCATACAGTGCTCATCTACAGTGCACTCAAACAATATCTGCTGAGTATTTTTCTGTTTAAGTTTTTGTGTTTGGTTTAAAGAACTCTGTCTCGAACTCTTTAAAGTTAGTTCATTTTGACCGTTACTTAACACCATTTTTGCATATCTAAATAGTTTTCGGTTTTTATACTTTACAAGCTTCACCATTGTTTATTATCTTAAGTATTTTTTCTCGCTTTTAAATATTACATTTCGTCCTAGTCGTCAAATTACAGTAACGGTTGGCCATTTATTTTAGTTTATCTATAATTATCTATCTAGTTATCACCATTAGTCAGTTTCTGCTTCGTTTATAATTTTTTCTTTTCCGCTGTCCACGGGGTCAACTTTTATAATTTAAGTATTTTGCAATTTTATAGATAGCAACTAAATTTTCCTAGCCCCTTACTGATAGTTTAGTTCTTATCTTTAGTTCCGTTTTAATTTCATCTTCTTTACTCAATCTGCATTACCAACGTATTTATCTAGTAGTATTTATTTAATTATTTATCTCTCTTTAGTTTCGTAGTAATTTACTTTATTTACCCAACTCACTTTAGTATTTTATCTTCCACCGGTGGCTTCAACCCCTTTTTCTCCAACTAAACTATATATTATATTATATCTATCCCCTCTTTTTAGCATTTTAGTTTGGCAGCTAAATGGATAAAATTTCAAATTCAAAATGACATCTAATGGCTGTATCTGTCTCACTGAGCACATTGGTCAGCTCGACTCGGCGAGGGAGGCTGCGCCTGGTGAGTGCTGTAACTGCCGCCACAGCGCTGTAGACATTCATTTCCTTCACTCTTCTGGTCCAAGAGACACTAGAGAGATGTCCACTCCATCGACTGTCAATTCATAGTACGTTGTGGTAATTGTGAGAAAACTTTTGACCAATCAATGGGGAGGTATTTTATCAAGCGTTTTAACCGACATTTTTTGTGGTGCCTCTGCTGCTGCCTTTCCGTCGAGCAGAGTTGCCTCTGGAGCTGGCGAGGCAGGTTTAAGTTTCCCGTGTCCCTATGGTTGTGGGCGCAGCTTCACCTCAAAGCGTGGTCTCTCTAACCATAGGAAGAGTCACAAGAAGAAGGGTGAGAAACCATCGGGTGCAAACTCTCCAGCTACTTCCTCATTTTCTTCCCAGGTTTGCAGTTTGGTCACCCAATCGTCCCCTCCTTCCCCCTGCTCTGCAGGTTTTCCTCCATCCATTCTAACTAGTGATGGCCTGAAGGGGATGGCCCGTAACAGGAAGCTCGGCTTGGATGGCTTCCCGGCCGAGTGTTATCTCTCCTTTTGGGACAATCTTGGTCCGGACCTCGTCACTGTTATAATTCATGCTACCTGGCCAACTCTCTCTCTCCCTCGCAGAGACGCGGCCTCATCACCTTGTTGTTTAAGAAAAACGACCGCCTGGACTGTAAGAACTGGCGCCCTATCTCGCTCCTCTGCAGGACTATAAAATTGCCTCCAAGGCAGTTGCTTGTCGCCTTCTCACTGTTATCTCCTCCGTCACTTCTCCAGATCAGACTTGTGGGGTACCCAATTGCTCCACTGGCTCCAACGTCTCCAGCCTTTCTGACGTCTTGTTTTCCTGCCCTTTGGCAGATGGCCTTCTAGCCTGGCTCCAGGCTCATCTAACTCGTTCCGTTCCTTCCTTCTCTGGCTTGGAGGTGCACCATGTGCTATTCGGATTTGGACCCGAAGAGCGCCATGCAATACCTTCTGTTGCCACCCTATTTCTTCACCTCGTGAAGCATCGGGTTTGGCTTGCGCGCAACGACTTTCGTTTCCGTAAAAAGTTCCCGTGCTTCCGTGATTGTCTACACTCCATCCTGCCTAGACTGTCCTTTTCGCTCTCTTTGTACAGCAAGAGTTTTCTCAAAAACGCTCGGTCAGTCTCCCTCTTCAACCGCCAGTGGCTCTTGCAAATTCCGTTAGGAATTTAACTTAAACTATCGTTCGCTTCAACATGTGTCGTGTTCATTTTAATGAGAGTAGTGACACAGTTTTTAAGAATAATGTTTTCCCATCGCGGAAATGTTCGCTGCGCGCACTTAAGACTAGCTCCCAGAATTTTTAAAAATTTTTCTCCTTTAAACTTGGCTCATGGCCCATTTTAGCACATAGTTTTTATTATGATACCAAAATGGTTATATTATCTATATATTTATCTTTTATCTTTTAAATCGATGTAATTAGAAAGTTAATAACGCTTATTTTTATTTATTAAGACGCCCCGTTTAGATGGCTTCCCGGCCGAGTTTTATCTCTTTTTGGAACACTCGTTTTTTGGACGTTGCAGCCGTGGGTATTCCTTAGGCAATCCTTAGTCTGGATCAAGAGAAGGCCTTTGAAAAAGTTGACTGGAGTTTTCTCCAGAAGATTTTGATTGCCATGGGCTTTGGCCCTTCCTTTTGCCGCTGGGTTTCCCTTTTTTTATACTGACATTGAGTGCTGTGCTTGTTGTATTTAGACGGGACTGGAACTGGTCAGGTATAGATTTGAGGGAAAAAGGCAGAATTGCTACCTATGTAAGAAGTAACTTGGTTGTTGTCGATGTTTATAGATCAAAACTCTATGAACTGATAAATTTGACTTTAAAATTACCCTCGGGACACAATCATGTTGTGTTCGGTGCCTATAACCCACTAAAGCCAAAGTACAATGAAACTGATCTGATACAATACACAGCTGATTTAGCAGACAATGCTCTTGATAAACAACCCGGAGTGACTATTGTTATGGGCGGCGATGTTAACCAAACGAATGCAAATGCACTCTGTCGCATGACGGGATGGAATTCTCTTGTTGATTTCCCAACCAGGGGTGACACTTTCTTGGATAAAGTATTTACAAACAGAGAAGACTTGTTCGGAAAATGTGTACCGTACAATATCACAATCAAAACAGACCACACAGCCATCATCATGCCTGCAGGGACAAAACTCAAGCCAGTTCGTCAAACTGTTTATGTCCATAGTTGCAGAAAACACCGGAAAGAAGACCTTTATCGAGCGCTGGATAGGGTATGATGAGATGAAATCACAGACAAAACCAGTGTTGAAGAAGCCGTGAATAAATTAGAATCCTTGATTCACGCGCACACGAACAAGTAAATGCCGGTCAGAAATGCGCGTGTCGTCGTGCGATCCTGAGATCCCTCATAAGAACAAAGTCAAGACTAGTCCGACAAAGGAACTCGAGTGACAAGATTTGCAAAATCAACAAGCGAATTTCCCAGCTGATTCATGAAAACCGGAAAATTACAGCAGCAGTCGGGAGTGGTGGAAAACTGTCGACAACATCACTCAACGACGCACCACATCCCACTCAGTTCGACTAGGCAACAAACTTGTGGATCAACTCAATAATTATTTCCACAAACTCTGTACTGACCAGAATTATGTTAAGCCAGTAGACATTGTAATCAGTGGTGAAGTTGAACACCCATAAATTCCAGAGAGGTGGGTTTGGAATTGCTTAAACAACCTCAAAATAACAGCCATGGGTCCTGATGGAATCCCATTTTGGATATGGAAGGAACACGTCGAGATCTTAACACCAGTCATTACCCACATCTGGAACCTGTACCTGTGCACGCATACATGGCCCTCATCTTTGAAAAGATCCAACATTAGCCCTCTGCCAAAGGTTAAGTTCGCGTATCGTGAAGGGGGAAATTCTACGGGCGCTCTGTTGGCGATTCAGCACTTTATTAACAAATATCTGGACCACCCTGGCTGTGAGGCAGTACGTGTATTTGCAATGGACTTTATCAGAGCCTTTGACTCCGTCAGACACGAGTTACTATCTGCTAAACTAAAGAAACTGCCTCTAAATCCTTACATTATAAACTGGTACCATAGTTTTCTTTATAACAGGCAACAGCATATGGTATATAACAATCAATTGTGTGCATTGAAGGGAGTTAATATGGGTACCACACAATGAAGTGTAAGTGGCCTTTCTTTATTAATATCTTTGTAAAGACCTTGAAATCTATCAATGCAATACTCCCTTACTTTTCAAGTTTGCAGATGATTCCAATTTGTATCACCAGTTTGGAAAAATGTTAGGGATCCTTCAGACGATCTAGTCGGTAAAAATTTTTCGCTTAGGCTAATGAGAATAATATGAAATGTAACTCCAGTAAGCGTAAAGAACCACTTTTGAGGAAAGAGGGTAACCCAGCATTGTATCCAACTGCTTGCAATATACCTCAGCACAGTACTCTAGTTTTAAAGGGTGTTATTTTTGAAAGCACTTGTAAGTTTGCAGCACGTGCCAAGGCTAAACTGTGTAAGGAAAATAAATGCCTTCATTTACTCAGTCTGTAGGAAAGAAGGCTATACACAAAAGGAATTATACCAACTTTTTAAAAGCATAGTGCTACCTAACATCACCTACGGGTTGTCAGTTTATGCAGCCTCGGATTTCGAGCTAAACACGTTCCAACAATTTCTAGATCGATGCCGCAAACGGCGTTTTATCTCTAGGTATATGGACATTAGACTATTGTTAGAGAGGCAAGACAAAAGCATCTTTAAACGTGTAGCAAACCGTGGAAGTCACCCGCTGGGAATGTGTTTTCCTAAACAGAAAACTACGACATATAACTTGAGAAGGAAAAGATGACATAGAGTCTTAATATGGAGCGTTTTAAGAGTGTTTTTATCAATAGGTTAATATATAAGTATAGGGTTTTATAGATTCCTTATTTTTAAGTGGGTAAATTTGTATATGGATGTATTTAGTTGGATATAGTTTGAAAATGTAACATTGGATATGTGTTTTTATCTGATGACCAATAAAGACTGTTATTATTCTTATCTTGTTCTTCTTTTCGTTGTTTCGAGGTGTCCGCCAGGGTTGTCCCTTATAGGCCCTCCTATACGTTCTCGTTGCCGAAGTCCACTGACTCAGGAGATCCCTCTTGTGTCAGCCGTATCGTCTGCATACGTTTTTGGTGTGTGGGCCTTTTGCATGTTTCCCGTGTGTCACGTGTTCTGACTGGTCATAGCTTTTTGACCCCTAGGGCCCAGTCCCACTCAACAGGTGGTCCTGGTTCCCCTGGACCCCCCTTGGGGTTCTCCTCCATCGTTTCTGGCTCTATGCTTGACATCCCCTATTTCCCGGTTCAAGCTTGAACCGGGAGAATACTCAAATCGTCAAGGTCGACCCCAGGTTTTATGCCTGGGCTTCCTTCACCCGTGAACGGTTTCTTTCCACCCTTTTTAAATTTGTTGCCCGATTCTAATTTTCAGGTTACCTTCACACCCTCTACTCGAGCGGATTGTCAGAAGTTTCTTCTTCATGGCCTGTCCTCTGATGAGACTTTCTTCCCCGTCTTTGTGGTAGAGCGCCGATTTGCTAGCATGACCCTCATCCGCCTCCCTATGGAGGATACAACGGCAACAATTCGGGCCGCTTTGTTATCCAACGAAAAACTTTTGCCTGCCATCCTTCTTTCCTTACAGGGGTTGTGAACCTTATCATGGACCTCAGTAAGCCTATACCAGCCGTCCTGGATAGGTCGTCTCTAACAGAAGTTTTTTTGTCATATGCAAACCTAGTTTATGTTCACCAATAAGAGAAATGAGCTAACAAGCACGTGCCGCCACGCAAAGACATTTTTACTCAAAAGCAAGAAACATCTTTCATGAATTTTAACAATGAGCTAGAATTTTAGACCTCTGAACACGATTAATCCTGCACCTTACGAGAGGACCGCCTGGCCTCCTTAAAACAGATCTGTAGTATGCTTAATTGACTTTCTCTACATCCTTTCTGTGTACCCCAGCTCCATTTATGTTGAGAACTTCCAGCGGCTTACGAAAGCCTCGAACGTATTTAGTTATTTATTACTATTTTTATATTTATTTATTTGGTTATTTTTGAAAGAATTACATAGCATATGTTATTATGTACCTAGTGGTTATAGAAAATGAATTGAATTGAGATTGAATTGGATATGGACAAGGAGAAGGGCATTTTCTTGTCCAGGAATTGTGTTTCTTTGACGGTAAACATAAGTAGTATTGAAGTGAGAACGGTGGTCTTTCCAGCAGAGAAGAATTCGGATTGGATAAAATTTATGGCAAGAAAGTGATTCATTTCATCGTTTATTCAATACAAGGTCGTTGATAGGCGAATACATTATGTAATTAAGGACGCGTGTAATCGTTAGTTTGCGTGTTTATAAGAACTTTCAATGCATATTTTACACAAACAACTTTACCGTTCTAAGTATTACCTTTCAAAGTATGGTTCAGTAGATGGTCTCTGATTGAGGTATTTTGCTTTCCTTTGAGCACATGGTCTTCGTGACAAAAGTAAAATGACATCTCAAGCAAACTACACACTCATTTCAAAGAACGCCTTTTAGCAGCTCAATTACCAGGCAAACGTTTGTCATTAGTCAGCTTTTTATTGGTGTGATAAAAGCAAAGCAGGTTTTTCGCATGTTACATTTTGGATTAATTTCAAAGCCCGTTTTTCAGGCCTTTGCTTGTGGGGCAAGAAAGGAGAGCGGGTGAGAATGAAGGGGTTCTGGGGAAGACGGGCTTGTGCAACACAGATAATTTAATTCTTTATATGAATGTTTCTTTACTTATTTACTTCATATTTTCCCTGTTCATCTTCTCAGTTCTGTAATTGCTTAATTAGCCCTCCATCCTAGTTTACTGGCAAGGCTTAAGGATCATATTGGTAAAAAATTTTATTGCAAAGTTCTGCAATTCAGTAGAAAACTGCAGTATGACAATAAACCAGTCTATGTAAGTGTAAGATGCGCTCTATTTTCATAAATTGACTGTACCCAACCGCATTCGTTGACCGTGCTATGTATGCACCAGGCTCTCTCTATCAACCGTACCCACTGCACTCGCTTCCATTGCTCGTGCTGACAAATCATCGCACCCCTTTCACCTTGATCAACCGATCAACTCTGTTAAACCCCTGCAAATCGCAACTCTAATTTACCGAGTCCCAGACATTGCCTGCATATTTAATACACGTACAATTTCTTTAAAAAGATCACAATTTACACTCCTTAAATAAAAGCAGTCTACGTTTAAAAAAACACCCGTTACTTTTCTTCGCTCTCGAAATCGCTCTTTAACTTATCCGTATATCACTCCTCTGTCACAGGAATTAAGTCCACTGTCATTTGATTGTACCAAATATGTTATCTACTGGTCTAACTGTTAACTTTTATATTATGTTTATGTCACTGGTCGCCCTTTAGGTGATCGTATCAGGGATGAAAGGAGTGTCAATATTTCACTGTTACACTTTCACTGTTACAAACTTTTCAGATCGGACAGTGTTAAAAACCACACACACCAGATTATACTGGTTGTTCGTTTGCACCAAATGACTTTTAAGGGGTGTAGAGAATTTGAAGATAAGTTCAGTACATGCAAGAGATTGGCGTTGCTCAAGGGACGAAAGGCCAGACAAGAGTAATGCATTCATATAGAAAATGAGCTTTTGAATCGACTCTTAGGCATTTACAAGATACTTTGGAATATTGGCCAAAACGGTACATCATCCAGTTAAAGTTTGGGGATGTCGAAAAGCTGCAGAACTCGCTGAAACAATCCCGGACGACATAACTGAGGCAGCAGGCCAGTCTCCACTTTAAACTGACAATACACTATTAAAATATAACATGGATGTGTATGAAACAAAGGATGGTCAGGGTTTGCTGATACCATTCAACATGAAATTAAACAAAAACAACATACAGGGAGGGCAAGATTGAACCATATTACTCCTCATGGGGTTCACTGTCGTGCAAGTCAGAAAACAAAAAGGTAGAATTAGAGTTCATAACACTATCACTGCAGACCGTTTAGTTTTATCCATGGATGAGCGATTTATAAAATTCTTAAAATAAATGATACCTCAGACATTTGACGAGCAGTTGGAACGTTTACAGGAAATGTTTGACTGTTTAAGACGTCTGTCATGGATTGAAAGTAAAAGCAGAAAAAGCGCCATTTCGTGACCAGTGGGTGGCTAAGGCGTATAGAGTCACCCAGGAGGTGGGTACGCCCTGACACTAAGAAAGTAAAAGCAGTCAGTCAGTGGGATACTCTCAGGGATAAGAGAGAAGTACAGCAGTTCCTTGGTATTTGTGGCTGGTGGCGTGAGTTTATTCCACGCTTTGCTCACACAGCCAGGCGATTGTAACAGATTCTTCAGGAAGATGTATTAACCTTAATTGCAACAGTAAAACTGAGATGGCATTTGCCATGTTAAAACAGACCCTGAACACTGCGCCACTCCTAGAGCACCCTAGTTTAAACATAACATTTGTTGTACAAACTAACGCTTCAGATTTTGCTGTAGGTGGAGCACATTTACAGATAGTCAGCCCTAGTACGTTCTATCCACTGGCATGCCTCAACCGATCTCTGTTTAAGAGAGAACGTGGCTATTCAAATTACGACAGAGAAGCAATTGCAATTCGGGGTACCATCTATTAATTCAGACATAATTAATAAGCAAGACATTTCATACTGAAGGTTATTTAATTTAAAAGTGAAGGACTCGTAAGGCCGACGTGGCCAACTTTGGTGGTAATATGGAATATGGTTTCACGATTCATAGCATTAATGGTTCTTAAAGTCTTTTGGCTGATACTTTGAGTCTTTTTAGGTATCAGTGAGACGCTGACATGACTATCCCGGTGCAAACTGGTCATGGGATCACATGTGGAGGCAAACACCAAATCAACTGTTAACAATGTGCAAACATCTACAGATAACCAAGCAACCCAGAGTAGAGTAGAAATTGATATAAAAACACTTCAAAATCAAGCTGATCATTTTGTGGCTTCAGAAAGGCACAAAACTCCCATGACCGTCGGATATACAAAGTCAAACAGTGAAAAACCTTTACCGTGATTTTTTCAGAAAAAACGAACTGACAGTGATGGAATTTTATTCTGGAAACTCGAGCCTGGTACGACCACAGAAATAGACAACATTGGTACAGAGAATGCGAGGTCTGTCAGAGGCGACTAAAACCCTAAACCAAAGTGCACTGCTGAGAACCCAGTTGATCAGTATACAAAAGGCCCGAACAGTGCTCTAAAGCATGCCTTTAAAACTGCCAATAAGCATTTCGACATTGTAAGAAAGCGACAAAAGGATTGATATGATCGATAGGCTCAAGAATTTGCATTTTGCCCTAAAGATGAGTATGGTTGTTTGGCAAATTTAAACAAATTAAGAGAAGATGGACTTTCTAATAATAGCTACAAGAAAACACATAGCTGTACATGACAACTATCTGCAAAGGACATGCCATTAAGTGTGTCTTGTCACGAGCGGAACCATTCAAAGTGAAGAACAGATTTGGTACTGAAACTGCTATTGGGGTCATGCACCGCATTCAAGCCAAAAATGGTAGGAGATTGGTGGTTCTTTACAATTGTTTGAAATAGTGAATCAACTCCCTTAAACCTTGAGCAGGAGAGTTGGACAACAGTGAATGAATATGCAGGACAGTAGTCCCGGGTCCAGGGCGAGATATTTGACATCAGGGGTGAGGGACATGTGAACAAATTTCAGTGTATTCGGATGACAGTGCGAGTGAGTGTGAGAGCGGGACTAACCAGCAAACCCAAGGAACTGGTGAAGATAGAGTAGCAGAAGTGCCACTGAGGTCAAAAGTTGGGCGCAACACTAGACCTCCAAGATACTAGGACTTTATAAGACATTAATATCAGCTAACCAAAAGAAGTGTTCGTTTCATTGTTATTGTTATATGGACTACACTCGTTTGTAGCAATGCCTTAAGGGGGGGGAGGGGGAGATAGTGCAGACTGGGTTCTAGAACTTGCACACGGGTACCAGTTGTTGCTGTTAAACCTCATGGTCAGAGAAAATGGCAGACTTTGCCAGTAGCACTTTCTGGTGATTAGCTATGTCGAGTTTTGCACAGTTACACTTGTATCTGGAATATTGAAACAGCTGATAAATAAATCTCTAGTATACATTACACTTTATGCAAGTTAGCATAGTAAACTATAGTCACTAATAATAATTCTTTATAGTTTTCATAGTTTTATATCTTTATAATTTGTTGTAATTATTATTTTCAATAATAATTATAATAACGTTTTATTAAAGCAGACATGCCACAGTTAAAACTGTTGACTCTCAGTACAACTAATGACCTCAGTAGAGCCCCACTATTTCAAAGCAACATCTGTTGATCAATATAGGAAAGACCTGAACAGTGGTCTAAAGCATGCCTTTAAAACTGCCAATAAGCATTTGGACATTGTAAGAAAGCAGTAAAAGAAAAGGATATGATCGACAGGCTTAAGAATTTATAATTTTTTCCCCTAAAGATCGTTGGTTGCATGACAAATTTAAGTTAAATAATGACAAGACAGACTTTCCGCTAAAAGATACATTAAGGCAACAATTAGCTATGCATGACCAAACCATCTGCAAAGGACATGCCATTAAGTGTGTCTTGTCATGGGCGGGACCATTTGTAGTGAAGAAGAGATTTCGTACTGAAACTGCTGTTGGGATCACACACCGCACTCAAGCAAAAAAAAGTAGAAAGATATTGGTGCATACCTGGTTAACAAACCAAAATTTTTAAATTTAAAAAAGGTTCCAGCTCCCTTACACCTTGAGCAGGAGAGTTAGAGAACAATGAACGCATGCTAGATAGTTGGGTCCAGAACAAATTATTCGACAAACAGGCCCGAGGAACCATGAACAAATTTCAGTGTATTAGGATGACAGTGCGATTGAGAGTGAAGTTGACCAGCAAACCCAAGCTGAGGTGGGAGTAGCAGCATTGCCACTGACAAAAACTACTGGGCATCTACCCAGACATCCAAGATATTTGAGGGACTGTATCAGACATTAACATCTGCTAACCAAAAGAAGTGGCAATTGTTTATCTTATTGTTATTATATATATGGATGACACTCAGTTGTAGCCATGCTCTTGAGGGAGGGTGGGCGGGAGTAGTGCAGACTGGGTTCTAGTTATGCACATGTGTACCAGTTGTTGTTGTTCAACCTTGAGGTCAGAGAACATGGCAGACTTTGCCAGTAGTTCTTGCCGGTGATTAACAGTATAGAATTTTACCAGTTACACTTGTATCTGGAATCACTAGTATAATTATTTTACCCTCTATGCAAATTACCATAGTAATTATATACAGTCATTAATAATTAATTAATCACAATTTTTGTAGCTTTATATCTTAATAATTTGTTGTAATTATTATTATCAATAATGTAATAACATTATAGTAGACATACCACAGTTATATATAACTGTTGATCGTTTCTAAAGTAAACAAGTTACTTGTTTCAAAACCAGGCAAGGAAATGCAACCTCTCAGCTGACCAGCTAAATAAAGCACAACTTCAAAATTGTTCTTCAAAATAGTTTACACAAATATTTTCATTTTATCAACCTATAGACAGGCATCGCAATTGAGTTGTACATTAAAAACAAGACTGCAGACGTGTGGTGTCAAACTGCATGAGGAAATCTCCTCAGACAGCTGGCTGCTTGCCAGACTTGAATTGGAGGATTAGTAACAATGATTTGATGTACTTGACGCTTCCAGTGGTTCGGACAATTGTCTCTCAAACAGATAGAGTCAGGCCTTACAACTCTTAGCCTCTACCATTAGTAGGGCTATTTCTCAAAAGCAAGAATGAGGAAGACCTAATTAAAGCACACCACGTCTGACAAAGGATGTCAAGACCATTTGATAGCCTACAACCTTGCCAGCACTGACCCACTGAAAAGAAATACAAAGATGGCTGGCATACAAGCTGTGTGCTGTCAAAACCCCTGGGACACCCACAGCAGATGGTGAAAAAGTAGGTCATGTGCTTGAGAAAAAAGCTTTGAGATACTAAACAGAGTAAAATTCTTTATTGTTTTAAGTTTTTTTAATTGCATATTCTTTTAAAAAAATTGTTTAAAAAGTTCTTAATTTTCAAAACACAGTTAAAGATCGATTGCCACTTCGGCCATGGCAGAGGAAAATGAACAATCAATAAAATAATGCATAAAGGGCAATGCTGCTTGCAACTCCAATGACAAAGAAGATAAAGTTTAAAAAAAAGGTAAAGTGGTGCACTTATATAGCGCCTTTTCCGTATGATACTCTAAGGTGCTCTACAATCATCTATTTACCCCCAGCAGGCCGGAAGCATATATAGGTGCAATTATCAGTCACTTCAAAGCGGTCCACATAATTATGCTGGTACTCATTTTACTGACCCCGGAAGATCGAAGGATGAGTGGCCTTTAGCAGGAAAGATTTAGGTTGTCAACATAATCAACCCTCGACCAGGTTGGAAATTGAATGTGGGAGGCAGATATCTTACCACTGAGCCAACCCCTCCGCTGAGACTGGCTGGGAAAATACTGATTTGACAATTTAACAGCTGAACGAAGAATGATATGTATATTGAGACCAAAAAGTGATTAAAGAGAGTTCAGTTTGAAAAAGCATCAGTCCAAGGTAAAGAAATAAAATACAAAAACTGAGTTTGCAAACTTGATTGTAAACAGTGCTGTCAATAACAGCAGGCCACAATTAAAGGAGACATCACTTTAATTCTATCTCTGTTGACTTCTAGATCTTTTATCATAAAATTATGTTTTGTCCAAATGCCATATATAATAATGACAATTATTGTCATGCATTGTGAAATTAAAAGTTTAATGGATGAACAACAGTTAAGAAACCTTCCACTATAAGGTCTGGCTTTCTGGTACTAAAAAGCTTATTAGTCATTACAGGAAGACATAACCATTCTAAAAAACTATTTATAATTGATCAAATATTTATATTTTTCCTGTTATAATTACATGTATAATTAACAATATTTAACTTGTATCTTTTGTAAATTATTGTAAATGGTGATGTTAGCAGTCATATAGCGGCACAGAAAGTCTACTTGGCTTTTGTTTCCATATATGGTTGGTTCAACCTGTCAAAGCCAATCAACTTTTTTGTAAGAATGTTTTGAACAGCCAATCAGCTTCTTCAATATATCTAAAGGCAAAGCACATAGACTGACCTTTGTGTACGACATTCATTCGGCATTGGTTTCAGTTTGGTCAGGGTTCTAGGTTGCATTTGGTAAATTATTCAGAGCTGGAGGGAAAGACAAAGGCTGATCAGGTACAACAGATAAGAACGATGCATCAAATTAGCCACAAGGAACTGTTTGTCAAGCATATGAAAGCTTCAACAAGTTTTCCAGAGGAATGCAACGTGCTTTTACAGCACGCTTTCTTTCTTAACCAATATATTAAAAATTGGTTTCCATTCTGTTTCTCAACTCAGTTTTGATAACTGAAAAATATGAGTTTTTAATTGATCTTGAAAATGTCTACACAATTTTCCTTTCCTTCATAAACCAAACAAATTTTGAAAGCTAACAAGAAAACCAAAAATCTTTTCGCCCTCTGGCAGCACTGCATTCTTTGTAAGAACTACTAGTTTGTAAATTATTAAGTAGCTTTTTCAAATTATGTATCTATTGTAAATTAAAAAATTGTAAATTACATTAAGGGTGAATAAATAAATGTTGTTGTTGATGATATAATCTTTTAGTTCAGAAAACATGTCAACATCAACTAAATCTTTACAACTAGCTAGTTAGCTTCAAACTACAGGGTTCAAAATTCCCTAGCACTCGGTTCAGCTAGAAAATCATGGCCAAGAGTATTTATTTGTAAATTCTTGAAATTTTTGCTAATTGAGGAGTATAGTGCAAAAACAATGTAAGTGACTTGATGAAGTTCTCAATTCTCCCTACATTATTCCTTTTAAATCTGAAACAGTTAGGAGAATTTAGCATTTCATACAAAATCACTTACATCAATTTTGCATTAGGTTCTTCAATTATGCTTAATTAACTTAATAGAATATTTTTCTGTTCTTTACTTCCTGTGACCGATTAGTGGAACAGATGTAAAAGAAAGTAAGAATGAACATGACATATGGGGAAAAAAATTGTAATCTCAAAAACCTTTGTACTTCTAACAAGACGCTGTTAAGTACATGTGCCATCTATAATAATTATTATAGAGGTGAAGTTTGCAAAAACTCCATTTGTAAATAGAAATTACCGCAGCTCAATATAATGAACCAAATAACAGTTAATTCTGAAAAGCTTTTCTTTGAGAATGCCCTTGGGATAAATTTTACCCAGCTGGTTGTGAGAATCGAATTTCAAACCCTGAAGCTAACATTTGACAAAGTAGCATCATGTCCTGGCATGGAGTGTAAGATTTAGTATCTAATACGAAACACTCTAGTTTAAGACAACACATGTAAATGCCTTAATGATTTTTGGTGCAGAAGTTAGTACCATTATTAAAAAGCAACTTACTTATGCATAGCAAAGTCAACATGAGCCCTGTATCCCCCAGTGGGAGGCTATCTCACTCACCTTGAAGAACCTTGCTTTGACCCCAGTTGAGCTTTTAGGAATGGTAACCATTTGCAGCCTGGCATACTGCAAAACAACACAGAAAGTAAAAATTAAACAAATTATCTACTTTAAAATGGCTAAATTTCACAGATTCCTGCCTTTGCATCAAGCAATATTCTAACTACAGCAAGGTAGAGTTGAAAATAATTGCTTTAACAGGATTCTATTATACCAAAATGAATATCAGCAAAAGTGATTCAAGTGCGATACCTACACCTTTAACATCTGACACCACACAAGGTGTGGGGTTAAGAAAAGTTTCCGAAACACCCTAAAATATACTAATACCCTAAAAACACCTCTTGGTTTAAAAACTATGGTAAAAAATACTAATCAAAAGTTGACACAAGGGGACCACTTACACACCCACAAGCCATCCAGAGAAAAACTTAATTATTAATTACTAAATCATGCCAATATAAATTGGTACATTTAATTATGATTGAATAACATTTACGCATCTCACTGAAGCCATTGTCAAAAACTGGTACGCCTCAGAGAACTAAAATGTTTGACTTGTTTATTTTTTTTTGAAAAATTCTTCTGTCAAAACAAAACTTGACCTATAACATAACTTGTGCATGACATTTTGAAAGGATATTAAATACAGGTCTTTAAATCAGTGTCGATGCTTGTGCACGGACTAACACTTGGACACCAAATCTGGGTATATCTGTATATAATTGTTACAATTTATTTGTTTGTATTTGACTTTACAACAAATGTATGGACTGGACGTTAAGGACGGAGGGGGTTGGATCTTAACGTCCAAAAAACTGGTTTGATTTGTCGAGGCCCCCTTAGGACGTGCAATAGAAACTTTGAATAAACTCAATTTTTCCCAGAAAACAAACTTGTCGTGGTTTGTGTAAGAAACCTGGGTAAATATTCTATTTGACGGGAAAAACACACGAAGTTGTTTGCTTACAGCGGTTTACAAGTTGCAAAGTAGTTTCAGTTCAGTCGGAGACGAAAATGGTTGTAATTAAACTACCGCACAAACCGTTTTTAAACTTGCATTAATTGTGACCGCAACGAATGCACCAGTTTTTAGAAAAACTGCATAATGCAAGTCGAATTTTGAGATGGTTGTTTTGTCTGCTTCAAATTTACTGTGTTCCACATTAATTTGGCAAACCCCCTTTACAAAAGTTTAATTCAAGCTTTCTGATAAAATATATACCGGTGTGCACAATTCGCTCGCTGAAGTAAAATACCACTAACTCCACAAGTTTATACAGACTCACTGTGTTCTATATGTTCCTAGGTGCAAAATTTTATCATTTGGCTTTGAATGGGAAGAAGTTTAAACCTTAAACTTCAGAGGACGATATTCTTACCTTTGACTTTATGATGCCGAGAGAAACTTCCATTCAAACGGCAAGACATTGTTCCCGTGCAGACAGATAACAAAGTCAGTGCAACTGCAAACAGTTGTTTTCATTTCAAGAGAAAACCCTTCCATTTACACAGCAAGATAGTTTTATCTTGTAGGTTGTTGGTCAAACACAAGCAAACACGTGCACCATTGGAGAAACCTTCATTTACACAACGAAGCACCTTTCTCGAGCAGGACGACAGCCAAATTCAACACACGTGTGTGGTAAAACTTGCACGTCAGTTGTGTTTTAAACCTCGTCGCGCGCTACTGGCACTAGTCGACCAAAACACACTTTCAGGAGTGAGGTAGGGTTGAAATTTTTGTAAAAAAATTCCCAAACAAAATAGAATAAAAGCCTTTTCCTAAGAAGTTAAAATAAAAAGACCCAGGATTTTTTATCTTGCACAAAAGGGATCAAAGCCAATGCAAAAGCAACCGAGGCGAAAAAGAAAACAGGGGATAAAATTGGGTCTCTTCAGTTTTTTGCAAACTGTTTCAATAATTCATATGCATGCAAGAATATCTTGCGATGTTTAGGCGGAACACTTTTTCAGAAATAATGTATACTAAAACGTGGTAAACTTCTTTTCAAGAGCGCCTGGGCTGAAATGCTTAAACATTTTTAGGGTTTCTGCTCTGCCTCAAATGTTTTTAAAATGCTCTCAAATATAACTGTTAGCACTGGGTGTGCAGTTGTTACATATTAAAATATATTAATTTTCCATTCGTTCTTACAAACCCGCCGGAAGCACTAATTGAATTGACCGCTACTATGACCGGAAAAGAAACAAAACAGGGGGTAAAATCGGTTAAAAAATATTCAGTATTGCAGTGTTTGCGCGCTCAAATATACGCTTTTTTTATAACATCCAGTAAATTTGGCATAGACTTATTGTTCTTAATTTGCCTAAATTGTTCTTAAAACGTTCTAATTTCTATGTATGTTTAAATCGAAGAAAAACTAAGCCAAAAGTCTTGCACTGTTTGTGACTGTATTGCGAAACGAGTTTGGTCGATGTATCCCCCGGAGGGGGGGGGGGGGGTACTACCTATATTGGGATGGTAGATATGTCCGTCGTATTTTTTAGGGTCCGGTATTTTAGATTTGCGGGTTGTAGTCTGGAAAATACGTCACTTGCAAACTAATTTTTGTCATTTTTGTTCCAAAGGGCCAATACAGCTGCAGAACACTTATCTATCAACTGAAAACATCTTTATTATAACAACTAGCCGAGAAAAGAATACATCGCCCAACAAATCCAAGTTTGGGACTGGGTTTTGGACCAAATGCCAGAAACGAGTGTTGAACTTGTACAACTATATTTTCGACTTTGTTTCAAGTCATAGTCATGTTGAAAATTATTTACAAGCGCAGAGAGTATTCATATTTGCGTCTCAGAATAGCTTGAAAACAATGTTCAACATGACTATTGTAATGTATGTTACGGAAAGTTTGAATGCTCGACCGAAATCGAGCAGTTGCTTGGTGACCTGGCTTGCATAGGTAGCCCAACACAACAACTATTGTTGTACAAGTTTAACACTCGTTCCTTGGTCCAAAACTTGGGTTTGTTGAACGATGCTTTCTTTTCTCGGGCTAGTTGTGTTAATGGTATATTTAAAACTGTCAGATCAACATGGCTTTTGACGACATCTTGAATACATTTATTGACAATGCTTATAGCAATTATATTCTTTTCGAAGACTGTACAAAGTTGAGTTCTTTTCACCCTCAGCCTGTGCGGCTCAGAATATTGGCTAGTGAAAGTTCAGTAATAGAAATTGGTTATTATTTACGTATAACGATGTATGGCAGGTTCTTTAGTTTTCATAAAGTGAGGTGTATTTAAAATGCTCACTACGACTACGCGTGATTCTTGGGTTTTTACTCATCATCGGTTGAGTCAGCCAAACAACAAAGTACACTCTTGTTAGCCGATTTGGCTATTTCTAACAGTTTATTGATTAACGGCGTGACGATAAGACGATCAGTATGACGGTAAACACTGGAAACAAGCAATTAAATTTGCGTTCCTAATAACCTAGGCTCCCTTAAGAACTAACCCCTAAAATACCTAATCAAAAAAGAATCAATAATAGTGTTGCAACATTGGATCGTTGACTTGTTCTGAAGTTGACCAATTCTTGGACAGAAGTATACTTGATGCGCTTGTATAATTCTCGCATCTAATATTGAGCATTTCGCGAGCGAATAGAATCAAAAGCAGTTGTGGTTTTGTACGTATTAAATAGCCGATAAATTACTTCAAAACACGTTAATATACTCTTCATACAAAATAACAGAATGACTTCGCTACTTGCACATACCTCTAGCCCAGGTTAAGTGATCGAAGCGGAATCTGTGATTGATTTAGTAACACTGTTGCAATCGCGAATCAAAAGAGCAGTCTAGCTGCCACGAGGCGCTGCTAAATTGTCAATTGAAATATTAAAATAAAATATTAACTTGAGTGGTAAATTGAAATATTAACTTGTCATGTAAACCAGGATTCAATTAAACGTCAAAGTATTTAATTCTACGCATTGCGTTACATGAGGATTGAATTCTTAAATTTGTCTAATGAAAATTTCAGCCCGGTGGTTGTTCTTAGCTTGTTCTTGATTTTTAAGCAAATGTCAGTCTTGATGATCTTACAAAGTTTGTTATTACAAAAGAAAGCTTGTTTTAGTTCATCATCTTCTCGCCCCGCGCAACTAAGACACTATTAGACAGCATGGACAATCGAAAACGAATCGGACACATCGGATTATGATGACTGAGAAGAGAGCCGGACAATCTACCAAAAACTGTTATATTTAAGGCTCGTACTGTTTATATATTTGTGTCAAGTTTATCGTTACTGCTGAGAAACACTGCTGATATCTGAACTATTTTGTGAGATTATAGTGACTGCGTGGTTGGGTCTCCTGTGCATATTTCCCACGCAGAACGTTCAAAACATGGCGGACACAGTTATTGTCCGAGGAAATCGGATTGTTGGCTCAGGGAGAACTTTTTCGGGATATATTTGCATCAGAGATGGAAAAGTAGCGTCTTTAACAGAAGGGGAACTCGACAGCTCAAAATGGAAACATTGTGAGGTATGTTTATGGGTTTGTACATACGCGTGCGCGATCATTTCGTGGATAGAAGTAAGTAAGTATAATATATTCAGTTGCCACTAATACCTCTTGTAATGTCACAGTGATTATGGCTAAGATAACATTAACATTCGTTGATATTTTGTGGTCAAACAATATTAATTATCCTGCATCAGTTTATAAGCCCGGGATTTGATCGCCTGCGAATCGTGACGTGGTAATTTTAAATCGCTCGTATATGGGCGATTTTTTACGCCAGTTGCTACGATCAACGAAATTTGCTATTGCAACTAGTGACACTTAAAATTTTGCCAGTTGAAGTGATCGGCGTTTAATAAAGTTGCCTGGTTTGCCCCCGACTCAACGTTTACGTATTTTGTGCAATGAACATTATCGTTTTAAACAATTTTTTGTTCCTTAGACTTAGAGGGGGCTGGGGGAGGGGTATAGAAGCCTCAAATGTAATAAGTGGCCCTAAATGTAACAAATGGCCCTAAATGTAATAAATGGCCCTAAAGGTAATAAAGGTCCTAAATTTAATCAAAGTCCTAAGTGTAATACTGATTGGGTCCTAAATGTAATAAAGAACCTCAGTGTAATACAAGATTGGTCTTAAATGTAATAAAGGTCTTAAATATAATAGAGTTTGGTCCTAAATGTAATAAAACCTGTCAATACACTTAGGGCCTAACATTGAGGCCTCAAATGTAATAACAGATGTTAGTAGGTATATATACATAGTTCACAATATGTGCAAAGTAAATACAGAATAATTAAGATAAAATTAAATTATGTCTATCACATATAGTTCATATTTAAATAATTATAAACAATTTATCAAGTCAGGTAGCCTAGAAAAACCATAGGGGCTTGAAAAGCTAGACAACCCTTTTCGTAAATATATATGTGAATTTTTATTTCATTTACCATAAACAGGGTAGTGTAGTTCCAATACTCAGAATATATCTTAATATAATGACAGGGTGTGATTTTGTACTAGAGCTCAAGTGGTACCTACACCCTAACTCAGGGTGAATACCCCCAAGCTTTTCTTTGACAATATTCTTATTTGCACAATCAGATAATCGATGCAGGGGAGCTTGTCGTCATGCCTGGAGTAGTGGATAGCCATGTACATGTCAATGAACCAGGCCGCACACAGTGGGAAGGGTTCGAGACTGCATCTCAAGCAGCAGCGGCTGGTGGGATAACCACAATTGTTGACATGCCCTTGTGAGTTCACTGTAAGATGAAAGGGCGTTTAAGATACAGATACGAGTATGCAAATGTTGACAACGATTTGGTAGAAAACAGTAAGCACTGTCAGATAAAAGGGAGTTTAAGATATGAGTACGCTTGTGGTGGTGACAACAGTTGAAAACAGTAGTTACTTAATATTGGAACACACATCAATGACTTGAAAGCTCATGATCAGTTTTGAGGTTTTTACAATAGCAAGAGCAACCCTATAAAATTTTGTTAGTCTTATTTTAGTTTACATTCAAATAAATCACTTTCATCCTTTTCCATTCACATAGTGTAGCTTGGAAAAAAGAGAAACAGACTTAATTAAGCCATATGTGATTGAAAAAGGCAAACAAGAAGTGTGTGTTTTGTAGTAAGGCATGCTTGCCTACCTTATTATAGGAAATTAACAATGCACATTGACAACACGACAAAAATCAACGTTTCACTTAATTAACGAGAATTTTACAAAAAATAGGTTTACATGCATTAAATTGATGCCAAAATTGATGCCAACTTGAGCTGTAAATTTGAAATTGAATACTTTCCCCGGAAAATTGGAGACACAACAATTTATAGGAGCTGTAAACCATTCCTTAGAGAAGAAATTACTCCTTGAATTTTGGCTTAACCCAGGGCTTAAGTTAAGCAGCCTTTGAACAACCCAGCCCAGGGAGTTTTCTAACACATGGCCCTCTTGTTGCCAACCTTCTATCAACTGACATAGAAAGGTCCTCTGTTCAAGTTTCTGTTCTGGTGGTTAATTAAACCCTGGGTTAAGACACTCATCAGGGCTGGGTAGTTCAAAGGCTGTTTAACTTTAACCCTGGGTTATTTTCTAAATTCTTTAGAAAAAGGCACTTTAAATTTTTATTATTGTTTTTAATATAAATCGTTATTACTATTTTAAGGGAAAATGTTGAAAAATACTTGCACTTGATATATAGTCCCTCAGGAACCAAATTAGATTTTTTCCCCTTAAGACAGTCCTCAACATTTCCCTCAATTTTGTCTCTATGTATGAACTCTTGGGGGAAAAAATTAACTGTTGTTCTGGGGATTATACATTAAGTGTATTAGAAACTGAAAGAGGGCATATGCCATTCAAGCTAAATTAGAAAATTAACACTGCTGAAAATTTTTTCTTAATTACAGGAATTCAATCCCACCTACAACAACACTAGAAGGATTTAGGACAAAATTAGAAAGTGCGAGGAACTGTTGGGTTGATGTTGCTTTCTGGGGTGGAGTTGTTCCAGGCAACCAGGTTTATTAATTAATTTTTATGTTTGCATTCATGATTTATTGTACATAATGTAGTTAATGAGTTAGTTTTATAGTTTATGATATTGGGTAGGAACATAGAGGCCTGCCTTAATATTCAATGATATCCTTAGGGGCATATCCAGCCATTTTTGCCATTTAAGCACATAATTTATATGGCAAAATGTAAATATCCTAACTTTTAATGACTCCATGTATATGGCTGTTTACAATCTAATGTTTTGATTAGTACCTGTTGAAAATGCTGTTAAGCCTGTGCTTAATGGCTTAAACGGTCATTAAAAGCTTTAAGATATGCATCTAGCTACACCAAGTAGCCTTTTGGTTTGAAGTCAAGAAAAGATCTTTGCAAATTTACCAAATTAACATTTCTCAATGTTCATTAATTTGATTCATAACATTTTGGAGTAAATGCTAAAACAGTTACTCGCCAAACAGAGATCCCCTGACCATTTTTTTTATCTTAAGAACTGCTTTTATTTTTGCTATTGACAAATTATATAGATGATTATAAAAGACTAAAACCAAAAATAATTGACATAAAGTTTTTAAACATCCACTTCGGTTTTAGAATATGCTTCATATTTCATCTTAATTTTTTATTTTAGCTTTTTAGGTCTTTTATGTAAATTTACGAAGCTTAGCAAAGATTATGACATTAACAAAATTTAATAACTCAAATTTATTGTTTTCTTTACTAATATTTGGTTATTTTCTAATATACTGATATTGTTTTATTGTTATTGTTGTCCTGGCCTAAAGCAAAAAGACGAATATAGTCAATTACCTAAACCTCCCATATGTAAATACAGGATGAATGTATTCCTTGAAGGTGGATGCGGGATTAAAATGAAAATAAATGTTATACAAACCATATTATCATATAATTATTATCATTATTATTACTATATTTTTTGCAATTATCACTAATAATTGCAGTTGTTATTTTTCATTGATATTTCTTTAAGAAAACCAACTAAAGATGAATAAATTATCATCTAAACAGGATGAACTGATTCCCATGGTGGATGCAGGAGTGAAAGGTTTCAAGTGTTTTATGATACACAGTGGAGTTGATGAGTTCCCTCATGTCACAGAGGCTGATCTTAGACCTGCTCTGCAGAAGTTAAAACAGACAGAGACAGTGTTAATGGTACATAATCGTTGATTGTATGGTATTAAATACGTCTTTTGTTAATATTAACTCACAGTATCACCTCCTACTATTAAAATTGGCCTTTAAAATTTGAACATTAGTTTTGCTCGGATTGTGGTAACAGAATTTTAATCATCACACCTTCATATGTCTTTGTAACATCATTGCTAATTACCATTTAAGTTTTTTATTCAAAGAGCAGCAACAAAATGAGTTGTCCTTTACCAAGTTCACATGCTCAAACAATCGTACATTTACAAATCAGGATCAAGTTCAGATTTTTTCTGGTTTAAATTATGCTATAGCAAACCACGAAACCAGGTTGAATCAAGTTCGGCATTTTCTTTTGTCAATGGGTTAACTTGTGTCATAGCAAACTAACCTTGTTGAATTGATCATCATTTTTACCCTTAGTTCCATGCTGAAGTCGAGCTTCCAGTTGAGCAGCCATCAGGTGTGTCAAGCAGCAATTTTTTGTGTCATTAAAGTGCAAATGAAGTGAAAAACTGTATTACATCATTGGATAGACCTTGCTAAATGAGAAATTGTGGTGAAAAGTTTTGTCAAAATCTTTTATTTTTCTTGAGATATTATCACTAATTTTAACTTTTTAACTGATGATCAATGTTGATCATGTATGGTTCAAACGAATTTTTATTTAAATTTGCTGCCAATCCTAACCTTTGGATAAATCTGAGCCAAACCTGCACTGATGAACTATAACAGGGCTCCTCTAATAAAATCCTCTCTAATAACCCCCTTTTAAAATAGGTCCCTTCTCTAGTGAACCCCTTTCTGATTTGAGAACATCAATAGCTGTTTTCTGAGTTGTACACAGGGCTATATCCATGTTTTAATAATCTGCCTTAAGTTATTCTAATAAACACCTTCCCCCCTGTCCCTTGAAATGTGTCCCTGGGGATTGATTAGTATTTGTGTTAAACACCTGTAAAACTGATTTTACATGCATGCTGCAGATCATGACCCTCAAAAGTACAGCACTTTCCTAGCATCGAGACCAGAGGAGATGGAAAATGAAGCCATAAGCACAGTTGCAAGATTATGCAAGGAGTTCAGGTTGGTTGGTCAGAGCAATTGAGCCCCTCTGACATTTTGCATTTTTGATCACATTCATATATTGATATAACTGTACAAATAAACAGTTAATGTGCAGAAAGTTTAAAGTGCCTATGACAATATATTTTGTGACATCAGTGGATAGATCTCTCTAAATGAGGAACAGCAGTAAAAATATCTTGTCAAGATCTGTTATGGATCTTGAGATATTCAGCATTAATGTTCTCAACTGATGAGGTCATTTGTTAGACAAGCAAATTTTCAATTTTTTCAAATCTGCTGCAAATCTTTATTTTTTGCCTAAAATTAGTAACTATTCAGAAGAAAACGTACCTCAAGATTGTGGATTGGCAGCATATTTGAAAAAGTTGAAAATTTTCCTGTCCAACGAAACAACTGATGTCATCAGTTGAAAACATTAAATGTTAATATCTCAAGAAGCATAAAATATTTCAACAAAATTTTACATCGCAATTCTTCATTTAGCAAGGTCTGTCCACTACGAAACAAAGTATTTATGTCATTGGCACTTTAAAGCTAGTCTAAGCAGGTTAAAGTTAGACACTAGAATAATCGAGAAGTGTGAAGTTTTATGTACGTGAATAAAATTGAATAATTTAGAACTTTTGAATAGTTTTGACACACTTGACTTTCTCTTTTGTTAAAAAGGTGGTCATACTTTTTGGTGTCAGAATTAAGTACCTCAGTTAATTTATGCACACTATTTAGGGTCACTTTCATTTTAAAAAAACTAATGTCAACTGAGCATTCTTACCCATTCCTTAAAGGAGTCGGCTTGGGGGAACTGACGAACATTTCTGATCAACCCATACCTGTGTTAACTGGCAAACCAAACTGTATCGGTTTTGTTTTGTAGTTTCCCATGTCATAGCCTCCACTCGTCCCCAGCTTGTGTTAACTGGCAAACTAAACTGTATCGGTTTTGTTTTGCAGTTTCCCATGTCTTAACATCCACTCGCCCCAAGCTTGTGTTAACAGGCAAACCAAACTATCATTTTTTTGTAGTTTCCCGTGTCATATTGTCCACCTGTCCTCAGCCAGTGCTCTCCCCATTATACGAGAAGCAAAATCTCTAGGGGTCCCCCTGACAGTAGAGACCACACACCACTACCTTAGCCTAACGGCCGAAGCAGTTCCCGATGGCGCCACGCAGTTCAAGTGCTGTCCACCAATAAGAAGTGCGGCTAATCAGGTGCGTAGAATACATATATCTGAAACGTAATTAACATGAAACCTGCAACAAATTATCTATTGGCTGAACAACTACCAATCAAAAGTCAGTAAGCTGGTTTTCACTGGAGTTAGCGGCCGAACCCCATTTCTTGTTAACAGCAAATGTTTTCTTCATAAGGCCCATAGATCAGAATTTCAGCTTTTCGTTTCAAAGTGCAGCTGTCTTTAACATTAACTTACAGTAATCCAGTTTAAGTATGATGAAAGTGATGATCATAGTTTTAGCAAATGTTAATCTTAGTGGGCCAATAGACGCCAGGAAACGAGACAACTGCTGCTCTAGAGCGTCCTTTTGTCGCTCGTACGCCTGAGAGCTGATATGATCTTGAAACTGCTGCATTCGGCACTGGATGGAAGGCAAATCCAAATTGGGAATGGGAGAGCTCACATTCGTACGCCCGGTATTAGTGCCACAAGCCTTGCAAAAGTTTGCGTCGGCGTCATTAGGATGGAGACATGCCGAACAACGTCTTGCTGGTTTCCAAGGGCGCTGGACCACCTGGGAATAATAATAATAATAATATTAATAATAATAATAATATCTAGCGAGCTAATCACCCTTACTTGCAGTCATGGACTGAATTGCGAAGGACGCAGCTCAACGAGGTCGGACCGAAAGCATGTTAAGGCGCATATTGCTGCCGCTATACGGCCCATGCATGACCTCGGAGCACAGCTCCAGATAGAATTAGCTGGGTGTCGATTTTGTTGAGGGAGGAAAACCGGACAGCCCGGAGAAAAACCCTCGGAGTCAGATTGACAGCCCACATGCGGAACCTAGGACTCGATCCCGGGTCCACAGTGGTGGGAGGCACGAGCGCTAACCGCTCGGCCATCCTGACTCCCCAATAATATAGAGTGTTGTTTAACATATGCATCGGAAAGCATAGAGGTCCCTTTGAAGTCTTCGGAGAGCCCAACTGTTGTTTTCTTGGGAGGGGAACCAGAGGATAGAATGTTGATTCAACGAACAAGAATCGGAGAACTTCACGTGAACTGTCTGCACATTCAAAAAGATCCCTATGGACACAAACAGAGCTTTGTGTCCATAGGGATCTTTTTGAATGTGCAGACAGTTCACGCGAAATTCCCATATTCTTGTCACTCTGTCAAAATGTTAATGCCATACATGATCTAACACTTTCTGCCCTCGACCAATTTTTCATCAAGTTTAAAATTTCGTTGGAAAAGGACGACTTTGTGAATTTATACCCTTGAAGCTGAATATACCATAAAATCCCTCTTACAGGACACCCATGGAGGCCATTTTCTAACGACAAACATGTTATGCACTAGCAAAATAACAAAAATTCGTTTGCCTTATTGCAAATAACTAGGATAATTTTCTTTAGAACTGTTCAAACTCAAAAGATCTTGAAATATTCAATTATAAAGTTCGAGTTTTTTTTAAAATCTTTGGTACTAAAATGAACGACGAGTAATCACACAAAACAAATTTAGGGTTCACGCTCCAAGCTTGTCTCATACCTTTATTCACCTGAGGAGTGCACATTTTTTTTCCTTTCATTGCAGTGTGCTGTAGCATGCAACCACAATTCAAATGCAACCTTAATAACCATGTCTCACTCACTTCACAGACCCTTGCTTTTACTTCAGCCCTTAGCAACGGTTACCCTAGGCAACTGAATAAAAGAAATACCAATAAATTTGGCGCAACAAGCTGCACCTTTCACATCTAACGCGTTCCCCCTTTAACCCCTAAGAGTGCCCAAAGATGAGTTTGTATATTCTCCCAAATTAAGTCCATAGTATTCCTTTAGAAGTTTGGAAGAATTTTTTAATTCATCTTCAAGAGTTTTTGGTGGATGATCAAATTTCATATTCTCAGCACTAACTAGCTTGTTTTTTTTTGTTTACTGTAAGGAGAATTTAGATGTTGACAAATGCCTTAGGGATGAAAGGGTTAACATGAAAACGGTCTCACACTGAAATAAATGAGTCATTGACTGAGGAACTGTCAATCAGACTTCAACAGGCTGGCCTTCGCAGGAGAGGCCGACCCCTTTTCTTGTTCACAAATTACATTTGTCAGACGCTTGGAAAACTACTAGGAAGTGAAACATAAGATTGCGATTTCGCATAAACCGATCGCAATGGCTCTTTAAGAAAATAAGTTTGACCCCGATAAGTTATTCAGCTACTTTTTTGATTTTTTATAAGTTGCTAATTTATTCATCTATTTATCTTTTGATTTGTATACAGCTTAACCGTAAAACAAATATAGAAAGGTTGAATAGTTTTGCTCACATGGGTTTTTGTTCTTCTCTTTTTGATGTCTTTTTATTTCTTTCTTTAGCTCAGGTTTTTAGAAGTCTTTCTCTTCTTTTTCTTCTTTCTCTTCTCTTATTATTATTTTTTTTTTGCCAATACGACTTGGGTGAAAAAAGAAGTTGAGCTTTAACACTTCAAACCTTAAGACTCACATAGAGTTGCTCAAATGTCTAACCCAGGAGGCACTATGGGAAGCTGTCAAAGCACGTGACATCGATCTCGTAGTGTCGGACCACTCTCCCTGCACTGTAGATCTCAAGTTACTTGATCGAGGTGATTTTCTAGCAGCCTGGGGAGGAATATCATCACTTCAATTTGGTAAGTAAAGACTTCTAGTTATCATTCCAGGGGAATCAGTAAATTTTTTTATTGTTCTTCAGTTTGGAGTGTTAACTTGGACACTAACATAAGAAAACTACAAACTTTTCATAACTTTGCCAACGTATGAGCATACAAATCCAAGCATTAAGGAATTGCTATTGCTCCCAGTTTATAGAAACATTTACAATTTCTCGACTGTTCCATGGCCTATGCACGACTGGACTTGCTCCACCATATTTAACCGACCAATTCATCAAACGCTGTTACGGAGGTATCCAGTCGTACCACTAGAAATTCCACCAAACTGCAAATACCGTTATTTGGAACTGTAACTGGCCAAAGATCCTTTTATTATAGATCTGTGGCCACCATCACAGAATACTCTTGTCCCGTGTATCACGGCAGCCTCCTGCAGTGACTATGACATGACTTAAAAAGATGCCAGAAGTGCGCTTTGTGCATTATGTCCCCGTATTTTGCTTCTCAGAGGGCGCTTTAGAAGGCAGGCTTAGTAGTCTTATGAGTACACTGCGAGGATTCTGTAGCTTGGCTTTTAAAGGAGGAGTGCAATAATTCCAATCAGTTTTCGTCATCTGCCAACGACTGCAGTATCAATCTCAAGAGCAAGCGTAAGTTTTCAGCACGCAAACCGAAAACTTATTGACCAAAGACCGCCTTCATATCTAAAAACACTATCAAGTGCAAATTTTAGTATAACATTTTATAGCTTAAAAAATATGTAAGTATAATCACTCTTAGAGCATTTTTTATTGAAAGTATACCTAAGTATTTTATTTTTTAGCTCATTTTAGCATTGAATCTTAGATTTTTTCTTTTACAATGAAATGTAAGTAAATGTAACTCAGCCTCTGACTGCAGAGGTTACAAATAAAGTATCTGTCTATCATTATGGGATGTGAAAATTAAGTTTGTATATATGTAAGTATAGTCTTAGTTTTTGCGTTGGCACTTAGCAGTAGATAAGCAAGTACTTTGTTGCTCTACTTTGTAGGTTTGGCCTTATTTTGGAACTCAGCCCGTGAAAAAGGGTTCGATCTACACGATGTAGTTAGAGTGATGTGTAGAGAGCCCGCTAAGCTTGCGCGGCTGGAACACTGCAAAGGTCAGATTTCGGTTGGAATGGACGCGGACCTGGTGTTATGGGACCCCGAGGCTACGTTTGTGGTACGTTATAAACACGTTGATACGTGAAATGTGAGCGTTTTAGAAGTTTATCAACAAGATACGTGAAACGTGAATGTGTAAAGGTTTAGCAACAAGACTACGTAAAAGGTGAACGTGTTAGAAGAATAGCAACAAGATACGTGAAACGTGAACGTGTTAAAGGTTTAGCACTTAGATCCGTGAAACGTGAATGTTTTAGAAGTTAAGCAACAAGATACGCGAAACGTTAATGTGTTTAAGGTTTAGCAACAAGACTACGTGAAAGGTGAACGTGTTAGAAGAATAGCAACAAGATACGTGAAACGTGAACGTGTTAGAAGCTTAGCACATGTATGCGTGACACATGAACGTGTTAGAAGCTTAACAACTCGATACATGAAACGTGAACATGTTGGAGATTTAGCTCGCGCGAAACGTGAACATTGCAGAGATGTTAATTATAAAAAAGGTAAAGCCGTAGTAAAGAGACTTAGTTTGACGCTTCATGAAAGAACCGTATGACAAAGCTATTTTCGCGTTTTGTTGCTAAACGCCCACGGCATCGTGTTACAGGACGTGAGGTAGCAAACAACAAGCTCGTATATTGTATTTGACGCATACATCTTTGTAAGTCCCTTTTTTGAGACGATTTGTTTGTGATGGTAGTTGTAGGTTGAGTGTATCAGTTACAGAAAGAGATTAAAAGGTATTGTTCATTTTACCAAAGGTGGATCAAAACCAGGCACTTCACAGAAACAAAGTAAGTGTAGTATATTGTAATTTTTTTCCCAACCAGGCACAATCGATATCATTCAGTTTTTCGTGTTCAGTATTGATTTCTTGAATTTACATTTATCCTCTTCTTTGTTATGTCAGATTACACCGTACAATGGTATGAAGCTGCACGGGGTTGTTCACAAAACTCTTGTCAGAGGTCAGGTGGTGTTTGATCAAGGGAAATTGTCCACGACTCCGCTGGGCCGCCACGTGATTGAACCAATCACTGCAGGAGCGGCGGCCAAAGGACATTGTGTTGCAAATCCAAAGCTGTGATTTAATTGACTCTTTAGAGTAATTTAGGCCTCCATCTTGGAAAAAATCGAACTTTTCATTAGTCGAATTAAACTGTAGTTCGTGTCGACCCAAACTAATTTTTTCAAGTGCTCAGGTTAAACGTCGAACCAAAGAAAAACACACGTGTTCCATTCGTCTCTAGCAGACGGATAAAACGTGTCAGTCGATCCAAATAGAATTCAGTATCGAGCATAATCCACTCGTGAAAAGTTCGACGTTTGTCCCAGGAAGAGGTCTAAATTGCTAAAATTGTATGAAACCTTAGACGGCTAGTTTATAGGGTTTGACATCGACCTTGTACAAAGTGCACTGACCGGAATGGAGAATCTGAGGTCTTATTTTTCTTAACGAATCGTTCCAAAGGATCACCAATTTTTAAAAGCTAGTAATCCAATGGAAAAATGAGCCTTCAGGCCATCGGGCCAGTTGGATATCAAGTGAAGGCACGACAGCTAGCACCCATAATACTCTCTTGCGACCGGACTCGCAGATTACATCCGATATTTTCAGCTACTAAAAGAATGAGTCATTTGGTTTTACTCGGGGTTTTGGGTGTATCATATTTAAAACAACAATGTCGAAGGGTGAGTGTTAATCCAGGGAATGCGTGGAATAAAAAAATTCTTACTTGAACGTGTCATTAAGGCCTTAAAGTATCCTAACAAAATTTCTAAAAAAATCACAAAAGTGTCGTATCTATAAAGTCCCTTAGAATCAAACATAATCTTTATCTTTCATTGATATTTTTTAAAAAGGACTAACGGGGTGAGCCCTACGTTTTGACATTCTGCCATCATTTTCAAAAGATTTATTTTCAAAGTTCCATACAGGGAATATAAACCAAGATAAAGTTGAATCACTATTGTTGAAAGGAATTTAAGTGAGTATAAACAAAGAAAGTGGGATATGCATTGTTTAAAGGAATTCAAGCGAAAATCTTAGCCTTAATCGAGTCTTTCTTTAATCTTTAATTGAAGCAAGAGGCTGCACTCGGGCCGTTATTTAACTCTTTGCAATAGGACAATTCATTTACAGAGCAAAAAAAAATCGAAGGAAAAAAAAGTGAAGCCTCGTGCTTTTACCCCGCTAACCATTGTGCAATGGCCACGCAAAACCGCATAAGATTTTGCGAGCCAACGATACCAACGCGACGCGACGAAAAAAAAGAACGGCTTCGAATTATTTACTAGGTGCCTTACGGCCCGAGTAATAATTACCTTTAGGATTTAGCTAATATGGCAATTGTATGATTGTACATTAAAGTCCCTGTTATGCTTAATTTTTTATTTTTTGGTTTAAAACTGTTGTCATCTGTGAACTCAAAACTCGAATAACCAATGAAAGTTTCCACGTCTAAGTATGCTTTTTAATCAAAAAAAGTTTGGAATGTTAATTTTGACCCAGCGGGCCGGGGACTGGTAACCTGTGATGTAGCTTAGCAGCAGTGAGTTATGTGGTTTTTGTTAAAAAATTTCGTTGATCAAAGTTATAACAATATCACTATTGTAGCCAGAATTGAATTTTTTGAGATAAAAAAAGATTTGTTCGCTTCGTGCCTCGTGCTTCAAGTCTAAAAAATGTAACAGGAACGGCGAGAAAAGATTTAGTTCTTGAAAATTACTATTAATAAAGGGTTCTACTTTTCATCTGGAACTTAAAAAGATTAGCTTTATACGAACTTGAAGACAAGGATTGTATTTCTTAATAATGAGTATTTCCTTGTATGCAATTTTGAAAATATATCTCGAGAAGACGATGGCAGAACGCCGTCGAAACGTCGAGCTCACCGCCGAAGTCTTTTAAAACTATATCAAAAGCCAATCTCATTAGGTATTGTACTTTATAACCTTTACTACTTAAAGTAAGTTTTGGCGTTGCAGCTCAGTTTAAATCCAGAGGCGTTCGTATTGCTTGAAGAAAATGTTAACCTAGTCGAAAAAAGAAATAGGATTAAACGGATAGCCGAAACCTCTGAGGTCGGTTGGCTAACGGTTAAGCAGCTAGTACGATGCCATTCCTGTTTCCTTGGTAGAAGAAGACAAAAAAATCAATGCCAGGGAAAAAGAAGCGTTAAATCTTCAAGAAAGGCAACGAAGAAAGAAAAAATGCTGAGAAGTCTTCGTTCAGAAGTCAAAGAGATACTCAGTTTCCAGGACAATTCCGACAACAGTTTGGTCAACAATGGCTACAAACACAAAATACTAAAACCCACGCGACTACGGCCAGTCAAGCTCCTGCGGTTCACAGTGCAGATACTGTGGGTCTCCTCACTGGTGGAGAGACTGCCCAGTGCACTTCGGAAAATTTAAGTTTGCCGCCTCAAGTACAAGGAAATTGCCTCCGACAAGCGTCCCTGAAACTTCTTTCTTGAACTCCCTTAAATCAGAAGTTTCAGGAGTTTTGGGTTCTAATTCATCCAACGTTAACTTCGCAGTACGAACAGTTAGTCAAGATAGCCTGGCAACGGAGTTTAGAGAGCTTCTCCGACACTCGTTTGATATCTCACATGAGCAATTCTTAGCCCAGAATTTGTTTGAATACAAACAAGGCGTTTCTCTGGTTTTACTTAAGTACAGACTTAAGTGTTGTGAAAATATTGGAACTCCTAAGTTGATTCTAGATGTTATTTGTCACGGGTATCGAATTCCTTTTATATCAAAACCTTCACCTGCAATATTCCCCAATAACAAGTCGGGACTTGATCATTCGTCCTTTGTCAATCGGGCTGTTTTAGCGCATTCGGTTTTCGAAGTTTCTTCCTCTCCGTATATTGTAAATCCCCTAACAGTTTCTGTTAATGCGGAAAACAAGTGCCGCCTTATTCTTGATTTAAGGCACGTCAATTAGTTTGTCTCTAAATTCGAGTTTAAGTTAGAAGATACTTACGTTTTTCTCTTGTTGGGTTGATGTTTAAGTTCGATATGAAGTCTGGATACCACCACAATATTTGTCGGGGTTTTTCCAAGTTTCTCGGTTTTCAGTGTCCTTTAACTCATTTTCTCCTTGATACTTTGTTTCTGCAGTCTTGCCTTTTGGCTTAGCAACCGCGCCTAATCTTTCACTAAACTGTCAGACAATGGCGCTCTAAGGGTATTCCTTTAAATCTTTTTTTGGATGACAGGATCGCCTCCCTGCCAACTTTTGAGCAAGCAAAACAAGCGGCTTTGGTAGTTAAACAAGATCTCTCCAGTGCCGGTGTTTTTTACACAGAAAAGTCTACCTGGCTTTTTTTACTTGTCGCATCTTAATTTTTCCACAATATTTGGACTCAATTGTTTTCATTCACCAGTACTGGTGGTTCATTAATATTCTCGTTTACTTCCTTAATAAGCAATCACAGGTGTGTTGTCTGCATTTTATAAACAAAAGTTTTGTATTTCACGGTTTTTTAAAAATAAATGACATGTAATATTTGTTATAGAGATTGTTTAGTCTTCAGATTCTTTGTTATTGCTGTTGAGCAATGAAAAAGGTAAGATATTCATATATATAAATAATGTAGCTGTTGAGCGAACACATCATGTATTATCGTTGTGAAAACAGATAGTTTATTGTCGCTGTTGAGAGAAAAGATAATGTATTACCGCTGTTGAGCGAAAAGATTAAATGTATTATCGTTGTTGAACGAACAGATGTATTTCCGCTGTCGAATGAATAGAGGCATTCCTAAGTGTTGTAGTTTTTTCCAGTCACAGGAATTGTTACTATTTGAAATAAGCCAGCTCGACATTTCAGAAACACGTGCGCGGGTCGGGATCAAGTGTAAAATTCATGAACTTACACAAAGGAACGCAATGAAATAGCATGTGAAATCATTATTATTCCTTTCTTAAGTTTGATGAGTATTTCATTTTATCCCAACGCGCGCTTGTGTTTTTGAAGTAATTGGTTTTGCTGATTTTGATATTGTTTATTCTTTTATTTACAATCCCTAGGCTTTCCCATAGAGTTCATTCTCAGTCCAAAGATCCCTCTTTGAAAGAGCTTGAGCCCACGATTCCAATAATCCTCAGTCATTCCATTGCACTCACTACTCTCAAGAGCTACCGTGGTTATTTCAACAAATGGAAGCAGTGGGCTGCCAAGCATTGTGACATTGATGTTGTTCTGTATTTAATCTATTTAGTCACTCAGGTTTATCAGTATTTATCGAACAAATTTGCTTTCACTTGGATTTGTTATGGTGCAAGCATTGTTCAAACAATTTATACTGTAAGAACTTTGTTGAATGGACAATGCTTGCACCATTACAAATCCAAGTGAAAGCAAATTTGTTCGTTGTTATTTGAAGGTTCTCAGCGCCTCGCTACTAAACCTAAATTACTTCACAGTCTGCCCGTTTTGCCCCAACATCTTTCCAAATTAGTTTTTAGTTTGCTTATAAAAACGCTAAATTACCAGATAGTCGGGATTGTTAGCCTTGTCTTCTTGCATTAACTGGTTTTCTTCACTTTGATGAAGTTAATCGTCTCAGATAGTGCAATATTACACCTTCTGAGTGTTATTTTTCAATTAATATAAGTTTCAGCAAGACAGATCACGTAGGTTCGTCTAATTTCTAAGTCCTACTTGCCCGTTTGATATGTTATCCAGTTATGCGCTCTTAGCAAATAGGGCTAGTCACTTCGCGCCGGCCGGTTTTCAACTCTCACGTACAGGGGCTAGGGAAATTATACTAGCTAAGTTTCAGGCGATCGGAGTTCCACAGATCATATTAGCCTGCATTCTTTCAGACCAGGCGGTGCATCCGCTCCTGTTAATAATGGTCTACCGGAAAGTATCATTAAGTTTCATGGCAGATGGAAGTCTGATTCAGTCAAGGACTTACATTGTCGTACTAATATTCGCCATCAGCTTATTTTTTATTTATTTATGCAACTTAACATTTTAAACAATAAATACAATACAAAATCACTTTTGATGATATAAATGGCAAGAAAGCCCATTAGAAACTACAAGAGCTTATTCAATTATGGGCATTCTCAACTATGTTTTAGTGTAAAAACACGAAATTATCACCAGTCGTATTTCAAAATCTTTATTAACAATTTTACACCACAGAGACAAAATCTGTTGGCTTAGAGAATCGAGAGATAATGTTTACAATTTTGTAATTGTCATGAAAGTCTCTTGATTGCCCCGCGTGAATATTTGTAACCTTGCTAAGCCGTCAGTGGATCTTTTTGGTGTGAATAC
>JAOBAT010125410.1:0-12954 GCA_026413305.1 Hydrozoanthus tunicans
TAGTCTGCATTTTTTTAATTTGTCAATTTGTTTATTAACTTTTATTTTTTATGAAAAAGTTTGACTAGTTCCATGGATCTAGTGGAACTAGTCTGGATCCACCCCTGACTGACCATTAATCAGAAGGTGAGGGACTGTCTGATTTGTGAGTTCAGTAATTCAGTGGGTAGAGCATCTGACCATTGATCAGAGTTTCAGAGGGTCATTGGTTTTATTTCTATCAGTGACTTAAGCTCACTATGTGAGTCTCTGTAGTTCAGTGGGTAGAGCATCTGACCATTGATCAGAGGGCTGAAGATCAAAGTGCGCGCTGATTCAGCTCCCCACACATATCTCTATAACACAGTGAGTAGAGCATCTGACCAGTGATCAGAGGGTCAGGGCTTTAATTCTCACTGCCCAGGTCCCCATGTGAATCTCAGTACTTTATAATAGCTTAGTGGAAAGATTATCTGAATTGCCATCAGAGGGTCATGAGTTTGATTCCTGTCCTGAAGTGACCCAGCTCCCCATATAGGTATCTATAGCTCAGTGGGTAAAGCATCTTATCCATAATCAGAACCTGGGTCAGATCATAGGTGGGAATTCTTGTACTCGGCTCCCCTTGGGAGTCTTAGTAGCACAGTGGATAGAGCATCTGACTTGTGATCAGAGGGTCCCAAGTTTGATTCCTGTCAGTGACTCTGAGCTCCTGATGTAAGTCTCTATAGCTCCGTGAGTAGAGCATCTGGCCATTGATTAGAGGATCATGGTTTTGATTACTGTCAGTGACTCAGTATCCCATTTGAGTCTCTGTTGTAGAAGGACAACACACAGTGGTCTGCCAATGGGGCTCAAACTTGCCACCCAAAGATTATGAGTCAAACACACTTAATTTTACCACTCAGCCACTGTACGTGCTACAAAATACAGTGTGTATGTGGTTTACAACTAGTTGGTCGTGAGTTTGATTCCCGATGTAAGTCTCTATAGCTCAGTGAGTAGAGCATCTGGTCATTGGTTAGAGGATCATGGTTTTGATTACTGTCAAAGACTCAGTACTTCATTTGAGTCTCTGTTGCGAAAGGAAACCACATAGTGGTCTGCCATCGGGGCTCAAACTTGCAACCCAAGGAGTCAAGCACACTTAATTTTACCACTCAGTCACTGTTCGTGCCACAAAATACAATGTGTATGTGGTTTAACACAAGTTGGTTGTTGTTTTTTCATCTGGGATAAAAAAATTGTGTTTGCTCTGTAGTTGGAGTCGCAATGGCAGAAAGCTCCTGAGTGGCTCAACTGACTGGACAGTCTCTGTGTGGGATGTGTTAAGTGGGGAATGTGATCAGAAGTACAGATTTCAGTCACAGATTACCAAAGTTCAGTTTCACCCCAGAAACAAGTAAGTTTGGAACAAACATACAATTTTCCTTAAACACTAACAGTAGAAAAATACTGTAACCCGATTTAATAATGCTGATAAATAAGTATTATAAAGTTTGAACTTTGACCAAAAACTCTGGAAGATGACCACTCTTAGACATGATATAGAAAAAGTTAGAGAACTCTTTACTTTAGATACAAATTCAGCCCAGCAACATGAGTATGTATAAATGGTTGTCATTTTCAAGCCACAACTTATTATACATTTCTGACATGATAACATGAACATGGTCTCACGCTAGGTCAAATTAGCCTGACCCTGAATGCACAGATCCTTTAGAGCTCTGCCCTGCACTTCATTAAATCAGTTGTAATGATTTCAGCCACACTTAGTTTTTTAATTTATAGTCAGTTTGATAGTGCTATAGGTGCAACTACCAATCAGAAATTAACAGACTAGCCCTCACAGACAGGGCTAAACTATAAAGCACTGTCACACCCTTTTACTGTTAATCTTGAAAATTCACTAAAACAATCACAGCGAGTTTAATAGTGCTGTAATTATAGCTGTAACAATGCTAAATGTACTGTAGTGTACAAAAATGTGACATGCATGCACAAATTCTTAAATATTAAAATAAGTTGCTCACAGGTCATCTCATTTTGTGTCACCCCCAGTAAACTGCTGTTGGTTTGTCCAATGAAGCAAGCACCAGTGTTAGTTGAGTTGGACGGTAGCCATCGTGTGCTGCCGTCAGGGGGTGAGGTAAGTTGAGCTTTCACTCTGACCATTAATTTAATATTTACAACTCGTACATTGACAAGAACTTTCAAACAATCCAAGGTTTTAATAATAATAATAATGATTATGATAATAATAATAGCAGTAACAGTGAGCTGTCTTTGTTTGGTATCTTAAGCTTCCTATTTACTAACCTGGCACTTAGATAACTTAATATCATCATCATCATCATTATCGTCATCATTATCATCATTTTTTTTGTGTCAGAAGTTTTTCCATTTTTCATGGGGTTACTGACTCTCCGTCCATGACCTTCCACAATCTCTGACTCTCCGTCCATGACCTTCCACAATCTCTCCACATAACTCGATCACTTGCATCCTCAAAGCTCAGACCAACCCTGTGACATTCTCTCTCATCTTCCGTCTTCCTCTTTCTCTTCTACCTTCAATCTTAAAATTCCATGCCTGTTTCACACACTCGTCATCACCCTTTCGCAATACATGACCAATCACCTCAAACTTCCTTGTCTAACGACTTCAACAATTGTCTCCTTCACTCCTACAATCTTTCCATCAACTCTCTTGTGTTTATTTTATCAGCCAACTTCACACCACACATCTTTTGAACCATATGTCTGTCTTCTCTTTCCAAAATGTCTCTTCAATGGATCTTACTACTTAAATGTCATGACAGGTCTTACTCATGCCCTATAGATTCATAGTTGGTACATTTTTATAGTCAGAACAGAACATGGTGGCATCCTTTGATAGGAGAGGAGATTATGTTTATACAGGGAACTCCAAAGGAAAAGTAAGTTTGATTCCTCTTCTTAATACTGGTTGTTTAGCAACAAGAATAACTTACAATAAAATGTTAGTGCTGATCTTCAGTACCTTAAAACTTTGTATAGCAAAGAATAAAACCATCAACTGTTTAAAGAGATAAAAAATTAATGATGATATAGCAATGAGTTGACAGTTTCAAATTATGGAAACAAATTTAAATCAAAGAACCAATAACTAAAAGCATTTATTTTGGGCAATGAGGTTAATCAAAGTTTTATTTGAATTATAAATCTTGAGTAATTCAATAACAATGTGGATTACTGATTATTTGGATCAAAGGTATATGTTAAGTATATATTACTTAATTAAATAAGGTATAAGGTACATAAGTATGTATTACTTAATTAAAATTAAATAATTATCTCAGTTTATATTTTTAATTCTTTGTTTTCTGTACATCAAAAAATTGGAAAAATTATAAGATACAAATGTTTGGGACTGTATTCTTAAGTTGACAAGAAAAGAGTGTTAGTAGTCACTGTCCCATTGGCTCTTTGTCACTTATAGAAAGTTTAATTATTTTAAGTGTAAACATCGGATAAATTATTATTTTATTTCTAAACTGAGCTATTCTGAACAAAATTGTGAGCCATGTACAGTATAGCAGACTATCTAAGACCCTCAATACCACAGGCAAATGTAAATTATTGTAAACTCATTGAAGCAATGCATAATGTGTACCAAGAACAGTAATTATTATTATTAAAATTAATGATCTCTGAGCATTCTCTTATTGATCAAAGCTTGTTTTCCAGGTAATGGTGATTGATTTGACAAACTTAGAGGTAAGTAAAATATAAAATAGTTTAGAACCAGTGTTTGGTAAGAGAGTATGTTTAGTGACAACTTTGACAATCATCAACATTATGGTAAAAATCTTAATTATAATATGGCGAACATAAATTATTACATATGTTGAAAACCTCAATTCAACTTTTACCATAAAAAACAAAGAATTAATTGAACTAAATGTTTGGATATAATTGTCATGATTTTTAGGTTGTTACTTCATTTCGCATATACACTGGTACAAGTGCCAACACAGCCATCAAGTCAATAGAGTTTGCCCGTAGAGGAAGGTTAGTGCAGATAAAAATTAATATAAAAAATTTATATCTGACATGCTAACTTGGAATCAGTCTATTAGCCTGACCCTGAATGCACAGGTCCTTTGTAGCTTGAACCCATCCTTCATTATATCACTTATTCAGCCACACTTAGTTTTGATTTGTAGCTAATTTGACAGAGCTATTGCTGCTGCAACTAACAATCAGAAGTCAACAGGCTCACCCTCACAGGAAGGGGGAAAGCCAAGCAGGTCAAACCCCTTACATACTTATCATCCAGCACTGGCATTTGAATTTATGCTGTAGGTTACGACTTATTTACACAACTGTGTAAAGTAGAATTTCTTATACTGTACTTACATGGTATCTGGTTTTGCAGCGCCTTTTTAATCAACTCGCAAGACCGCATTATCCGGGTGTTTGATAGTCAGATAGTTCTTTCCTGTAGAGGAACTGAAGGAGCAGAGCCAGAACCCATTCAAAAACTACAGGACCTTGTCAACAGGTCAGTGTACTTACATACACATACATCTAGTATAGAGTGTTTATTAAGTGATGAGATTGTGACCCTTGCGATAGCCTTCATAGAGCTAGGCTTCGGTGGTTCAGGCACACTGGGAGGGCATCAAGCGTAATATCCTGAACCAGGAAATTCAAAGTTGTGGGACAAAGGAGAGGCAGACGCAGGAAAATGTGAATTATGGTGGCTGCACGAGGATCTCAAGGCCCTGCAACTTCCACCAGAACTGGCCACCAACCAGGCTTCATGGAGGAAGGCTGTGAACCTAACCAACATACAACATCACACCCACCCCCAAATTGACTAACAGATAGTAGTAGCCCAGGGAGAGGGGGGGGGGACTCTTTATTTGGATGGTAGGTATGACCATTGTATTTTTTTAGGGGTTAAAGTTGCCAGCTGTCTGGTATTTTTTAAAGGTTGTTAAAAGAAATCCTGTGTTAAACTATGAGCCTGGTTGTTTTTAGGGTTTAAAAACGTGAAGCTATTGGACTGCTTGCAGTGTTAACAAACGTGCATACGTATACTGAACAAGAAGACAAAAGTCCTTCAGTGAACGTCCAAATATGTGTATGCTTTTATTTACTGCATATTGCATTTGGCGCAACACAAGAGGACCTTGCGCCAACCCGCTAGCTATCCAGGGAAATATTTCGGATTTCAATTGGATATTTTGGGGACTTTTCCAACAGTCATCCCTACCCTTTTGACTCTGAAGTACACCCCCCCCCCTCTGGAGTTGTGGTAGTAGTAGTAGTAGTAGTAAAAAGAGTTTAACATCAAGTTCTTTACAGTTTAAAAAGAGAAGATTACTCGTTTTCAATTTGTTTTTAGAAGAAACCATGGGGCTCCTTGTTGATGCTGTAGATCAGTGAAACTTGAGCTACTCCCTCTTTCCAGTAGCAAGGTTTCGCTCGAATTACACATAGCCACTCAAGGTTATCCCTAGACTCAGGCCAAGCTCTGCCGTCCTTAAAATCCAGTGCCCAAACTCCCAGCTGACCTTGTAGTTGAATTGTTTAGAGTGAGATAATCTGTCTTGTGGGTTTTAGGTTTGGAATCCCACTGAGGGCAGATATTTCTTCTCTTTCCTTTGTTGTGGGTCTATGGCTTCCTTGTGGATGCTGTAAATCAGGAAGACTTGGGTTCTTCCCAAATTCCAGTGGAAAGGTCTCACTTGAGTCTTTATGTTGTATTTACCCCAATTATGCCACTCAAGGACAGCACTCTAAAGAAGAAGAAGAAGAAGAAGAAGAAGAAGAAGAAGAAGAAGAAGATAGGCACTAGTACCCCCTAAAGCTTTATTGATGACCCCCCCCCCCCTTTGTATGCTAGCTGCTAATAAACCCCCCGGTCTATGCATCCCCATTGGTTGAAAACTTTACCCTTCCATCCCAACACAGTTTATGAAGACTTAACTTTTCCTTATATAACTCATACAGAAATATATAACATGACAATAATTATTGCAATGCATTTTTTGCAGAACATTGTGGAAAAAATGTTGTTTTTCTGGAGATGGTGAATACATCTGTGCTGGTAAGATTTTTATTGTGGTTTACCTGAAGATCAAATAACAAGCTTGTAACAAAATGAAGTAATGTATGATTTGTAACAACATAAAAGTGGAAGGTTGAATTGATGTAGGACCACTCACTCAAGCAGTGTCGATGCCTTCAGAAAGTTTAAATATTTCTTTCTTTTGTTGATTTATTCTTAATGAGATGATTTTGTGTTCTGTACTTCCTGTCTTGTTTTCTACCGTCGTTTCGTTGAGTTCAGTTCTCCGAATGCCTTTTTCAAAAACATTTCGGCTAATGAGAGCCCTCTTTACATGGCGTCTGCCATCCCAACTTCAGGTATCTTATGGTGCAGGTCTTTTTTGTGCATGTGGGATGTTATTTTCGGTACAGAATATAAGTGTTGGTGACGTTGTTACCTTCATTAACCTTTTTTTAATCCTTTGACCATTTTAGTCCTTCGAACGACTCCTTGTTTAAACTAATGTTTGGAGTTCATTTATAATATTTGTTGGTCAGGCTACATGCCTTTGTGTTATTGTCATTTCAGGTTCATCAAGAACTCACGCTCTTTACATCTGGGAAAAAGGTGTTGGTAATCTTGTCAAAATACTTCATGGAACAAAGGGCGAACTTTTACTCGACGTTGTGGTAAGGAATTGTTGCAGTTTGTACTCATTTACCTGACCAGTTGCTGATTTCTGTTGTCGTTTCTGGTAGCTTCCTGAAAATTGCAGTTAAGCTGCTGTTACACGTAGAAATTTATATTTATTTACATTATTTAAACAGAAATTCCAGTTCAATATAGCTGGTTTAAATGGAGATCTGTACAGAATAATATGAATAAACTATAAACTAAAAAAATGAAAGTAAAAAAACAAAAAAAAATCTAATTAAAATCTAAAATCTAATAAGATTATGCTTGACTTTTAGTTTAAAACTATTGAGAGACGTCAACGTAAGTTACAAGGAAGAGTATTCCAGGATTTCGCGGCATTGTATTTTAAAGATGTTTGAAATTTAGTTGTCTTGGCAAGTGGCAGGCAGATAATGTCTTTATTTCTAGTGTTGTAGTTATGCGTTTGTTCCGAGAAGTAGAAGTTGTCTAAGAGACACGCTGGAGCCAGGCCATTGATGCACTTAAGAATCGTTATTTTAAGCTGAAACTTGTGTGGAACAACGATGCAAACCAAGTTTCACTGTTCATCCGTTCATTCTTCATTCCTTGATTGCGATTCATTCTTTTATTCTTTTATTTGTTCGTTCATTTGTTCAGTCATTCATCTGCTCGTTTATTTGTTCATCCATGCTTTTGTTCGTTCATTCCGCTTCGTTTGTTCATTCATTCATTCGCTCGTTCATTTATTAATTTCGTTCAAAATGTTTTTCGTTGGTTTGTATGTAACAGCTGCTACAGTTAAAATCCGAAAATGATATTAAAGATTAATGTTTATCATGAACACAGAAACAAGAATGTTAGATGGTTGACAGATTAATAGAATAAATATGTCGCTAGAGAGTATGAAAATGGTTAAGAGCTACAGTACTGATTGAAAATACAACGTTAACACTCAGAAATACATGAAGCAGATTGAAAGCAAAATGCTTTAGTTTTGAAGCGAATACTTAAAATTTTTGTAAAGTTTCTATGCAGAAAGTAAAATGGAAAGTTCCATATTAAAAGCTATTCCTCACATTTGATTCAGAAATATGGGAAGTAAGACAAATTGATAGTTTTTGCTTTCATGCAGTGTTCAAACTATGCAGACCCAAGACACTGTTATCTGCCTCCCTCACCCTTTGGCTTCGAAAGATGATGACCTTCCCAATCTGCATAGTGTTTGTTTCCATACCTATCCTCGTGAAGTAACTGTATATACTGAAAAATGCTTTTTGAAATCTTTTTCTGGAATTCTGGTCTAGCTTGTCAACAAATGTATGTTGCCCAAATTTTTCACTTTTATCAATCTGGATGAATAATAACATTCACTTTTAACTGTATACACTTTAGAATTGATATAATGATGATTATGTTGTTGATGATGGTGATGATGATGATGATAACAGTCCTAATCATTCGGAGCGTCTTTGTTTTAGTGGCACCCCATTCGGCCAATCATTGCCTCCATCTCTAGTGGAGTTGTCTCGATCTGGGCTCAGAATCACGTGGTAAATATTATATTGCTAAGTATTGTTATCAACTGAATGCATTTAAGGAGTGTTATTGTCAAACATTATTAGTATTGTTGATGTCAACGTCATATGCTGTAAGTCATGTTATGTTGACTAATCGCAAGATACTAAATTTGATGAAATAGAGATGCTTAGTCGATATTTCTATTCTTGGTTTCCATGCACTCCCTATAAGACAAAAAATGAAAGACGAAGCAGCCATGTTGGAGTCCTAAACAAAAGAAATCACCAAAATTCTTTTGTTCAAGGGCACAAACATAGCTATGACGTCAGCCGCTATGACGTCAGGTCAAAACCGACAATAGAAACAGTTTTTTAAATTTATTTGAGTGATATGACGCTTTGCTCCAACAAAGGCCGGTCTAATCAACCTCAAATTTTCTAAAACGTGTTATTTACTGTATATATTGACTTTATATATGTTTATTATTATTAAGTATTGTTAATGTTGACTATATGTATCATAAATAATGTTATTTTTGACTATCGTGATTGTTTAAGAATTTTGCCTTCTGTGTTTTTTCGTTATTACATATATATTTTACCAGCGACCTTAAGCTTTCTTGATGTTTATTTTTGTGTCAGGAAAACTGGAGTGCGTTTGCGCCAGATTTTAAAGAGTTGGATGAGAACGTTGAATATGAAGAAAAGGAAAGCGAGTTTGACATAGTAAGTAAACAGAGCTTGCCAAGTTCTCCGCGCCAACTACATCTAAATCTTTGTCCTGAAGCCATCCAAAACGAGATAACAAAAAGAGGGAAATAGGCTTTTTTCACTAATTGCTGTGTTTTTAATATTCTTTTAAGTGCACTCAAATTAGCCTAGCTACCTAAACTTTCAAGATATGTTACCCAAAGCGAGGCTAAAAATACTATTACTAATTAATTCGTTAAACAGAAATATTCAAAACACCTCCTCTTTATCTTCCTTCATGAAGAAACTTAAAGTCAATCTTTCCGACAATTAAGATAATATTTTATTGCCAATACACAGTATTTACTCCTCTCTTTCAGTGTTTTTAGTGTTGTTGTTGTTTGTTGTCTTTCTTATTTGATTAAAACAGTTTTTCAGTTCATAGGATAAAGTATATTTTAACTATATCATGACACTTTCATTTCAATCTCATAATTTACTACCGTCTCGAGGAGGACTATCTCGTAAAAGCTTTTACAGTTTCAATGGTGCCCTCGCCACAATACTATGTATTGATTTTCTTTTACCTTCAGTTTACAATATATTATCTGTAATTACTTTGTGGTGATATAAAACTGAAACTGAAACTGAAGCTAGTGGTCTCAATGAGAAGGGCAGTGCTCGAGATTGGGGAATTACGTACTGTGTTTGGCTTCTCTGCAGACGTCTTTTTGGGTCTGTTTTATGGCACATTTTCGGCTTTTAGAAGATTCGGTCTTTTCGAGAAAAGAGTATCATGGTTTTCCTGTGTTCCACGTGGGCAGTCACGAAGGAAGCGCCGAGTATACCGACGGCAATCCAAAGTGTTTGGATAATAGCCCGAAGAAGCGCCGAGGATACCATGGACAGAACCCCAAAACACGCCCTAAAATCATTGGCGAGCACATTGGTCATGAATCCGACTGTTCGTTCGGGGAAATCGAAGGCTCTTGAACGAAGGCCCGAAGAAGCGCCGAGGATACCATGGACAGAACCCAAACTGAGACGCACTAATATCTTGGCGAACACGTGGCTCATTGAGATTGTCATGATTAAATCTCTGCCTTTTATGAAAAAGTCTATAACTTCATTTTGGTATTTTGAGTACTGATAAAGCTGACTTGTTAGTATAGCTAATTAATCGCATGGGGCCTAGTAAAGTTTACGATTGATTTCACAAATTTTTTAACTTTTCCAAAACTTAGAAGAATTTGAAAACACAAGTGAAGTGAATTCCTAAACTTTATATGTTTATGACATGGAGGGCAAACTGCTTCATTTTTCGAGATAACGTTTTCATTTAATTTTATATCTCCTGAGCTTTTTTGAGTTTAAAAACGTTTGCAACCTTTGGAAACATTCGGCAAAAACGTTTCTATATTTTTGTAATTTTTAAAATTTCCGGAAAGTCCTCGGATATATTCGGAAATCTTCGCAATTTTCGAAAATGGTTAGGAAGCCTTTCTTAGGGATTTTTAAGACTTTTCAAAAAGTTTTCCGAAAGTTTCGATAAAACTTCAAAAGTATGGCAGCACCCAATGAGTGCGGAGTAGTTTTTCCCCAGAATTAAAAAAATGCCCCTGTTGACATCCATTGACGTCAAGAAATCTCTTGCCCTCTATGTTATAACTACAGAAGCAAAATCACAAAGACTTTTATTTAAAAGATGAGAATATGTTTAAGCTTCTATTTAGAACATTCTATATTGTTCTAGCAGACATTGTTTACAGTCTCTAGCAAAGCTTTTTTAGTAAAACTGAAAGTGTATATCGGAATCATGGAACTTAGTGTGCTAGGAAGTTTTTGAAAAACAAGAAAAATTTCGCTTATTTCATTAAAATAACTCTTTTGATTGCTGGGATATTAAGGTTTTACAAATATGCGAATTACCAAAGTTGTGACATCAAGGACGGGAATCCAATTGCATAAATTACAAAATAACAGTTGTTTATTGAAATACCAAATCGATTAGCCTAGAACTTTGCACTATAACACAAAACAAATACGTGTTACAGAGATAACGGTTGTTTTGTAATTTATTCCAATGGATTCACAAATTTGGTAATTGTCATATTTGAAAAAACTGTATTATCCCAACAACCAAAAGAGTTGTTTTAATGAATTAAACGACATTTCTCTTTTTTTTTCAAGACTTTTTCTAACAGCTTAAGCTCCGTGATTACGATATTTACACTTTTAAGAATCTTCGTTGACATGTTTTGCTGTATGAATATGATCGTCTTTGTAGGAAGACGAAGACAAAGAGGAAGAGATTCACTCTGGAAGCGAGGCTGGCGAGGAGGAAGAGGTGGATGTGGTGACGGTGGAGCGCATTCCAGCCCTCTGTAGCAGGTAATATTCCACTGTATAAACTAGTAGTGTGTTGATCACTCAACCCAATCGAGGAAGTCTTTACACGGAGCTAATTTGGTCGTGCTACGGCGACAGTAAGAAGCTGATTACATGATTTGAGAATGAAGGTCACTCCGGAGTGAGTTTCGTTCTTTGAATGAAGTTCACACTGCATTCATATGACAAAGCCGACCGGTTCAGTCTTCAGAAATTCCAAGATGGCTTGAATTCCATGCGAAGTGTCGTTAGGCCTATTGGCCACATCTGCAATTTTAGCTCACAAATGCCAAAGGCTTTCATCGTAACTTTTTCTTGATCCTTTTATACATTTTGCAGCAATTACTTGCATCTTTTTTACACTTTTCGGACTGTTTCCGCTATAAACATGCGGTTTCAACTCGAAACTTAGTTGGTTTTCAGTTCAGACGACACCAAAATGAAATGCTATTCCAAAACAAGTTTTCGTTCGGATTGAAAACCGGAATAAAACTCATTCTGGAACGACGTCAATTTCGTCTCGGTATCATTTCAACAGAAGCAGTGAATGTATGTTGCGATAAAATAAACTCGTTCTGGAATGAAACTTGTTTCCGTATCATGTAAACAGCCCCTAAGCTGGCATTTATGCGCAAAATGTCATCCCACCTGACCGAGAGAAATGCAATGTGGATTGTTTCTACTATCGCCTGGTTGCTAACTTGTCAAATCTCGTCCCGTCTGGCTGGGATATATCGGCTACAATGCCCTTACGTGCAAAACAAACAAAAAGTTGTCTTGGCTTGCGGGGAGGCTCAGGCCTCCGAAAAGGAAAACTGGGCAAACCGGGATAACCCGCCTACTTGTAAGCGAAAAGATAGAATACAATAGAGCGGCAGTAGCCCGTCGACACCCCGATCGGTATGGGATCGGATTATAGAAATACATTGTAACGTTACTTGCTTACACTGCATGAAAATTTCGTAGGTCTAGCCGAAACATCGAATTGCCGTTATGCAGAGAAACACGTGTTTTTCCAAATAACTTCTTTTGCTGGTGTCACCGTCTTTTGTGTTTGGCCAGGAAAGTGACTTAAGAATCAGTGAGGGAAGTCAACTTCGTAGTTGATGATGACGAACGTTCATTGTTTTGTTTTGTAACCATAGTGACGAGGAGGAGGATGAGCATGATACAATGGATAGCTTATATTTCCTGCCCGTCGCCCCGGAGATTGACGATCCAGAAGAAATAGGGAATGAGGTATCCATGAATGTTTTCCTTTCCCCAATTCTCGCCCCATCATCTATTTTGCCCCTTTCCTGCCCAATCCCCCTGTCGCGTCTCCTTCCTGCCACATTATCTTCTTTGTTCTCTACCCGCCCCACACTCTTCCTTGCCCCCCACCTGCCCCATCCTCAACCTTGCTCCTCTCCCTCCCCATCTTCAACCTTGCCCCATGTTCAACCTTGCCTGCTTCTCGCTCCATCCTCAACCTTGCCCCAACTCCCGCCCCATGTTCAACCTTGCCTGCTTCTCGCTCCATCCTTAACCTTGCCCCACCTCCCGCCCCATGTTCAACCTTGCCTGCTTCTCACTCCATCCTTAACCTTGCCCCAACTCCCGCCCCATGTTCAACCTTGCCTGCTTCTTGCTCCATCCTCAACCTTGCCCAACTCCCGCCCCAACCTCACCCTTGCCCCCC
>JAOBAT010125421.1:0-12953 GCA_026413305.1 Hydrozoanthus tunicans
TTTAGTTTTTTACTCACTTTTATCCGCTAGTATTTTATCTTCTTATCATTCTGATGAAGCCTTCCACAAGTGAAGGCCAAACGTCAATGCATTTTTAAATTTTGAACTTTTTAACGCGTGAAAACTGTAGAACTTTTTATAGATTTTATCTTTTATCATATTGTAATCTCATTTTTTAAACTATACTTCAATGTAAGAAAACAGTTTGCCTTCAGTTTATAAGCTTTTATAAAATGTGCACCTACACACAGTCAGGTATTAATAATGATTATTTTAATACTGTTCTAGAGCCATGGTTCAACATGTATCTAGAAGACCGGAGGCCAGTTGTTTTAAATCACAATCCTTTTATGGCAATGAAACAGGATCCTGTTGAAGGAAACAATGACCAGGTATGATTCGTAACATGGATGACTCATGTTCCAGTCAAACTTTCTAAAATGATGGCCAGATTTATAGACCGAACAATTCAATTGTTTTGCAAATATTCAGTGGTTAAAGGAGCTGAAGTAAGAACAAAATACAACCTGTGCATACCATAAAAGCTTTAATAAGCCCCTTAAGGGGCTTATTGGAGGGGGCAGGGCTTATTTAAAGGTTACCGATAGATAAAGACAGAAATGCCTGAAGAAGTCTGGATACCAAAAAAACTAATTGTAGCAGCTGGCGAATCTTTGTGTTCCATTGGTGTTATAACCATCACTACTTGAAAACTAAAGCCATTGACAAAATATACTTGTGACACAATACGCCACACATGTTATAGCTCCTTCACCTTACGTTGGAATAGGAGGAAGGGGGGGGGGGGTTAAAACTTGAAACTCTAGATGAGGGCTTATAAATGTATTTACAGTACGAGAGAAGGGGGGTAGGGTAGAGCATTAATTTTTTTTACAGTACTGTAATTGGGTTTTCTGTATGGATGTTTGTATGTGGGTGTACAGTACTGTATGTGTTGTCATTGGTTCAGCATTATCCTTTTCTTGTTTGATATAGTAACATTTGATAAAGAGTTTGAAACAAAGAAAATTTAACTGTCAATAATATTTAATCCAGGCTTATAATTGAACCACAACAAATGTGCAGCCTGTGTATTGAGGCAGATGTGCGAACACTTTTAAACAACCAAAATAATGTTTTTATTCTAATCTTAAGTACTAGGTAATATGTGTGGTCTGTGTCAGCTAAAGCAGTCCCTACATTTTGTTTTCTTTGGTTTCGTTTTATAACATTTTCGATGGGGTCACGGGAGAGCATGCACTAGGTCTCGAAGTCCCCTTTGAGGCCTGCCACCCATGACATTTACGGTTTAGCATCATTATCCGAGAAGACACAAAGGTTTAACCATTTGCAGATGTTAGAGCAAAGGCAGCACCTTCTCGGTTATTTTATGACCCTGAGTGAAGGTGCGGCACCAGGAATCAAACCCAAGTGACCCGCACGACATACTGGCGTCTTACCAACTGGGCTAACCAGGCGACAGACCCGGCCACGGTTTAAAAGACTTTAGCGCAGCCTGATTGCCAACTGTTCTTGGTCTTTACTAGAGAAATGTTTTTACCTCATGTGTTGTAATACCCTTAACTTTCATTTCTTTTATGGGTTAAACTACCTAATTTGAATATTATTTATTCTACACCTAATTGTATAGTAAGTATTTAATCCTGTTTTGATTCTTGTATTTGCCTTGGCAGTTGGTTAGGGCCACAAACGTTCTCATTGAATCAGCCAAGTTGAAACTCTCCCTGGACGATTTGGTATTAGAACCAGATATTTTTCACCTCAAACCACACAGAAGTGACACAAATTGGTTCAAGAATGCAATAAGGTAGGTAAACCGATCCATGACCACTAAAATAGCTTTGACTTGAAAAAATTACCCTTTCTTTCTGCGCTCATGCTCTCATGCAGATACTTGGTAGTTGAGTGGCTGTACATAGAGCTCCTGTCTTCCTCCACTAGCACAAAGGCTTGTTTTGAGATATGTAGTTCATTAATCATAGGCAGTTCCAGATCCAGTTATTAAATTTTCAAATGGAGAAGTTATAACCAAGTATATAATTCTCTCCTTTTTTTGTTATTGAAACATTAATACTAAAGCTTAACAGTTTTCGTTCTGTGCACCATGCTGACAGGAACGTAACCAAGCACCATATTAGAAAAAGACTTGACTTGTTAACTGCATGTTTTTTTTTTCCATTTTATAATGTAATTCAGATAAACTCGGTAGTGAAAGGTCCTAGACAGCTTGCTACGTTTGAAAGGCTTGCACAGATTTGAAGTCAGATATTCCTTTATTTGACGATGAAAGTCCTTGTTATTGGTATTTACCCAGCTCTATTTCAACAAGATTACCTGCAAGGAGATCGAGAGACTCGGCCTACACTTTAACGTCATTTTCAGGGATAGCACAAAAACATCTTTAGAGAATCATTTGCAGATGTAAGAACAAAGGCAGCACCTTGTTCTTAGTTATTCTTAGATTCAGACTGAAGGTCCAGCATCTGGGGATCGCACCTAGAGTTCCTTTTCAAAAGCGCCAGTTACCAAATGGAATAACACGCGGCGTCTATCTGCCTTAATCAATGTTAAGTTACCGTCCGAGTAAGAACTGAGGAGGTCAACGGTAATAGAATGCAAAAAAGTGCTAATTGCGATATTTTAAGCTGTTGATCTGATTGGCTAAGCTTTAAAAATTGACCGTATCTTCATGAGAAAGCTTAGGTATTTATTTCCAGTACACCCATTCAATCCCTCCAAGTTGAAATATTTCTGTTAAAATTTAAATTTAAGGAAAATTCCATCTGGGGAACATTGGAAGTTAAAAGAATTTCTTTGCTTTTGATCTTGAGTTCTATGATTGGCTAAATTATTGTAGCACAAAAGAAACATTGCTTTAGAATAGAGTTTCACTGCTTTTACTTTAAAAGTACATATGTTGTATACAAATTGATGTGTTCGTAGTATGCAAATTTAAACGTTCTGGCGCGGGAAAAGCAAAATGCCGCAGAACAATGGGAGGCTCCCTAGTTATTAGGCGGACCATTAATCGGTTATTAACTTTAGACTTGTTACTAGGAAGCTAACCCTAAACGGTGCTTCTTTCTTTTCCCAGCCTTTTCTCTCGACATGAGCCAGTACCAATGACTTTTCTCTTCCACATGAATCAATACCAACAATTTTTCTTACCTTTTTTACCATAGATTTGTTCCAAAGAAGTTTGCCTGGTATGGCGCATTCCTAGTTCAAGCCTTCCCTCTCGACATGAGCCAATACCAACGACTTTTCTCTTCTACAAGGATTCCCCAACAAGCTAAAGACAGATTGATGACGTTTGAAGGCACTAGACATGTACTGGTTCTCTACAAAGGGAATTTTTATATTTTTGATCTCATCACAAGAGATAGTAAGTACTTGTTACTTTTTCTGTGATAATCATCGAGGGCAATTTTCACTGAAATTCTGATGATAAACCATTAGACTAGCACTTGTTGCTGTCGCTATTCCGGCAAAAAAACTCGATATTTACTTCCAGTTTCCATCTATTTTCCATAAAAATATGGTTAGTTCGGCCTCTCGCCCAATCAATGAAATTAGTTCATTACTTTTTGCTTCTGGTAGTTCTGATATTTCATATAACTATGGTTAGTTCGACCGCTTTAGGTCAATTAGCTTCTGCGCAAGGTTTGTAGGTTTCCTTTGTCAAATTCTCGATTAATCGATTGAAGTTGGAGTGTATGCAACGACGCAAGTAGTCTTTTGAGAGAAAGGTTAAAGGTATGAATAATGCATCGCATTTATAACAAGGGAGCATTCATCTTGAAAGCATCCTCGAGAGGAAGGCGATTAACTTTTATGGCTCTTTCTTCTTTATATACAACAAAAGCGTGACTGTCAACTCATGGACACAATCAGTTTCACTGCATGTTAATTCAACCAATTTGTACCTGATAGGGGTACTTTACCTACGCTTCGATCATCAATAAGATAATGATCATTAGTTTTGTTCACTTTGTACTGTAACACTTCCATGAATCTCCTCAACAAAGTATTGCAAGAAACTTTGGATGAGTTAATGCTATACAGTGCTGGATTGCGAAGGGTTAGAAAATCCTGGCAAGAAATTGCTTGTAAATCATTCATACAGACTCGAGCAGTAAATTTGCGCTTGATAGCATTTCACAAAAAGAGTAGTACCTTTCATTAGAAATACAGTTTGATAAACAGCTCTTTTAGGTTCTTTTTAGCACCTGATAAGAAAAGTATTGCTTTTACAAACAACACCCAGTTGCTAAATGCACCGTGCATGTATGAAATACACAATGGAAAATACCCTTACACTCAATGACCATAAACCATGTACAGTACTATAATTATAGCAGAATTTAAGTGACACAACCTCTAAGTTATTGATTTGTCTTACCTCAGAATCTTTAGTTCCTGCCTCTACCATCTATAGCAACTTGAAGCATATTGTCTCAAGTGGAGCACCTGCTGCACGTCATCCAGTAGGTGTACTGACGTCAGAAGAACGTAACACCTGGGCTCAGGTGCGACATTCCTTGGAGGCTGTTCCTGCCAACCGCGATGTGTTGGAACTTATCGACAGTGCGATGTTTGTTTTGTGTCTAGATGATGATGAACCTACAGATCCTGTCCAGTTGTCGAGATTGTTCCTTCATGGTGATGGCGCGAACAGGTTTATCTTGTGTCTTTGATTTATTTTTTCCATTTTTAGACAAGTATTGCCTTCGTTGTTGTTGATAAAGTGCATCCTAATTTGGTTCATGAACTCTTAATTATTAGGGAGAGAACCAAAGCATGGTTTAACTATTTTTCCAACTCTACCTACTTATATAATATGAATGTCTTATAAAATCAATTTCTCGATGTGGTTCTTTTTCAGTTTTGTTCTTTTGATTTTGAAACCTGTAATTTTAGGCCAACTGATAAACAGTAATGTTGAAAATACCTTGCTGTACGATAACAGTCAACTGCCCTCTTCCTTGTATGCCTTTGCCTTTTAAGTGCAACTGTATTTTCACATATTGATTACAATTCATATGCAGTTCAAAACTTTGATCGAAAAATAATATCATTTCCCTATCAGGTGGTTCGACAAATCTTTTTCACTGCTCCTTGCCAAAGACGGTAGACTTGCAGTCAACTTTGAGCATGCGTGGGGCGATGGTGTGTGTATACTGAGACTGTTCAATGAAGTCTGGAAAGGGACCACAACCCGTCCATCTATCTCTCTTGAGACTGCCCGGCACGTGAGCGAGGAGGCTTCTGTAAAGAAGCTAGAGTTTCACCTGACTCCAGAGCACGAGAAAGCAATCGCTGCTGCACAAAACAAGTTTAATGCAGCTGTTGAAAGTCTTGACATTCAAGCAGTTCAAGTGACTTCCATGAATAAGAATATTATTAAGCAGAAGAAACTGAGTCCAGATGCTGTCCTACAGCTTGCCTTTCAAGTATGTTGTGTTGGGTTTACTTTTTAAAACGTAGGCATTTTATTTGTGGTTAGATCCTGGGATCAATTTCGGTTGTTCAAAGATTACTACGAGCCTTAAACGCCACTTAAGCTAAAATCACAGCAACATCGTATCTTTTAATGCGTTACCACTTTACAAAGGTCTTATTCAAATGGGTTGTTTTCATACTCATTAGTTGGAAAGAAACTAACAACTAACCATCCTTCATTACCACCTTCAGTACTCACTAGACTTAGTACCATTTAGGTTGTCTAATGAAGGCAATTACTGTCATAAGCAGTCTTCATTACCACCGTAAGTACTATCTTGTCTTTTTATCCTTTGATGAGTCTCGATAAAGATAAATATTTTTCATCCTTCGTTACCACTGCTAGTACTCACTTGACTTGCTACCCTCAAAGTGTTTTGATAAAGCTAATGGTTTACCATCCTTCGTGACCACAGCCAGTACTCACTAAACGTGCTACCCTCAAAGTGTTTTGATAAAGCTAATGCTTTACCGTCCTTCGTGACCACAGCCAGTACTCACTAAACGTGCTACCCTCACAATCTTTTGGTAAAGCTAATGGTTTACCATCCTTCATGACCACAGCAAGTACTCACTAAACGAGCTACCCTCAAAGTGTTTTGGTAAAGCTAACGGCTTACCATCCTTCGTTACCACAGTCGCTTCTCGCTGTACTTTCTACCTCAAAGTGTTTTGGTAAAGCTAATGGCTTACCATCCTTCGTTACCACAGTCACTCCTCACTGTACTTTCTACCTCAAAGTGTTTTGATAAATTTAATGGTTTACCATCCTTCATTACCACAGTCACTACTCACTAAACGTGTTACCCTCAAAGTCTTTTGGTAAAGCTAATGGCTTACCATGCTTCATGACCACAGCAAGTACTCACTAAACGTGCTACCCTCAAAGTGTTTTGGTAAAGCTAATGGCTTACCATCCTTCGTTACCACAGTCGCTTCTCACTGTACTTTCTACCTCAAAGTGTTTTGGTAAAGCTAATGGCTTACCATCCTTCGTTACCACAGTCACTACTCACTGTACTTTCTACCTCAAAGTGTTTTGGTAAAGCTAATGGTTTACCTTCCTTCGTTACCACAGTCACTACTCACTATACTTTCTACCCTCAAAGTCTTTTGGTAAAGCTAATGAGTCTTCGAAACCGAAAGTATCAAAAAAAGGGTTTTTTTTCTTTTATAGATTGCTTATTACCGTTTCAAAGGTTATTTCGTGCCGACGTACGAGTCATGTAGCACTGCAGCGTTCAAACACGGGCGAACAGAAACTATAAGGCCTGCCAGCAATGCCACTGTGGCATGTGCAGAAGCATTTGATCCTATACACAAGGCTGGCGTAGAGGAGATGGTGAACAAAGTCAAATCTGCCACTGAATGGCATTCTAAACTTACCAAGGAAGCTGCAATGGGTAGGGGCTCCTTTCTGACAAAGTTCCAGATTGTTCGTATTTTCCAATCAATTACTACTGTGCTGTAGCTCTCCGTTAAAGCGCATATTAGCTTACATTTTTGGGGATCAAATCATTTCACATACAATGTAAGGTACTTCTGCAAAAAAAATTTCGAAATTTGGTCAAATTGTTATTTTCTATAGTGCCTCGAAGTAGCAAAATTTTCACCCTTGAATCTCTGATTCATTTTTTTGTCAATCTTGCTGTGTTTAGATACAGAGATGTCCGGGAATGACGTCATAACCCAGTTCCTTTAAAACGCGGTCGTGAACCAAAAAAACTTGAACCTCAACTGCGAATAAGAAATCGAGAATACGATTCTAAACGTCCTTTGTTTCCAAACACTTTAAGTTGTAACAAAAATAATTGTTAGTGTTATAGCCACTTTAAAGCAAACCAAGTTAATCACATTATGAGGTTTCAACAAATCAAACGTAAATAAGAAATTGAATAGAACCAATCATTTCTGCTCTTAATACCATCGTAACGACTGGTCACTTGTAAGGTGTTACAGAGAACCTACACTCCAAAACTTGTTCTTTTCTTAATACGTTTAAAAACACCGATTTGGATTCCAAAATGTGCTTTCGAAAAATTAACATTCTGCAAAAATGGGTAAAGAAAGTACTAGCCAATCCCATTGAGGCCGCCATGTTGCACTGTGACGTCAGACAACGTCAAACTGTTAAAAGAATCGGCTGTATTACCTTGTTCAGGCTGTTTTTTTAGTTGTTGTTTTTGTTCTGTTGTTTTTTTGTTTTTTTTTGGCTTCCTAGTAGACGCCATAAAAATTGCCTTTTATCGAATCCTAAGCAGATTGTCTTAAACATATAAGAAAATAATTTTAGATTGCCGGTTCCCTTTGTTATCTAGAGAGTTAGAAGGGATATCAGTAAGGACTTATGCTCTTTAACAATGATACATTGTACAGTTAAGCGTGCCGTACAACAGAACGCGTCAGTGTGGCCCGTAGATGTGACTTTAAACCCGTTTCAGTTCGATCAATTTTTGAATAAACTCGCCTTTATTTCAGGTCAAGGATTTGACAGACACCTATTCGCCATGCGTAAACTAGCAGAAGCTTCTGGGAAATCCCCGCAGATTTTTCAAGACCAAGCTTACGCTCAAATCAACCACATTATATTGTCCACAAGTACGTTATCCAGTGATGGCCTAGAGCTCGGGGGATTTGCCCCAGTAGTGCCCGATGGACTGGGTGTTGGGTATTCGATACGTGACGATTGGTTGGGCTGTAATGTTTGCTGTTATCCCGAACACGCGGACGCTGTGGGATTTCTAGAATGTTTTGAGAAAGCTATGGAAGATCTGCGCCTCGTTTTAGATGGAAAGAGCTTTAAATAGATTTGTTTACATATGATTTACGTTTAGTAAAAGTTTATTGTCTTGTCATACTCTGCTCCTATTTTTATAAAGTGCAAAGAACAGGCAGTTATCTTTGGTTAAGTTTCAAGGTAATAATTCGACGCATAAAATGCGATGTTCTTTTGTACGCATAAACTCCAAATTGTTAAAACTTACGAGTTGAATAAATATAGTTTTCTTGTGTTCTGTTGCATTGAGTCAGTCTGAGTTATCTCTGCCACATTCTATGCGATCTGTTCCACTTTTTTTCGAGTAGTGTAAACGGGCCTTAAAGGGATGTTCAACTAGAAACGCAACCGCTGACTAGAAAATAGCCTATACAGCAGACTGTCTACAGTCGAAAGAGCTTGGACCGGCTGCAATGCAGGCTATTTCTTTTTTTCTTGCACACACCTCGCACTTGCGTTTTCTCTTTCTTCACACCAATGTGAATGAAAATGCACTTGCTTTTGCGTCTCTAGTGTAAACACGCCTTTGAAGATTTAACGTCGCGTTTTTATTTGTTTATTTATTTTTTTTGGTTTTCTGTAGTATTAAAAGTTATAGACTTGAAACATCTGCAAACATGGATAATCTTTTTTGAAATGCCCCGAAAGTGTAATTCGCGCGCGAGTAGTTAAGCTAGAGCTCAAAAAACGTCTTTTCATCACTTAAGAGCTCAAAAAACGTATTTTCAGTGAAGCTACCACTGTTCGTAGGAGTTTCCGTGATCATATCCGCCAGCCATTTGCATAAAGAATTGATTCGCTTCCTGGTCATCGGTTTCCATTTGAGGTTTTTGTTTCTGTTGCAAAGAGGCAAACAGCTACACAATCTGGTCTGAGACAGATACAGAGAACACTGGGTCATCAGTGATATGAGTAGTTAAGCTTAAAAGTGCGTTACTTTCAATTTAAGTTTTAGAAGATACTTTCCGTGTTTCCATACTCTGTTGGATACACTTTGGACTGTTATGTTGGAAGAACACGAGAAAAGATTTGAGCTAAAAGCGATCTAGTGGCTCAAAATATTTTGGAGTGTACTCCCAGCAATTCCAAGTGTTGCCTACATTATGGAAACACGGAAATTGATTACCTTGTAAAGCTCTTAGAAAAAATAAAAGCCGATGACGCCATTCATGATTTCGATCCAGAGTTAAAAATTGGTCCTCGACCATCCAGAGCACGTATTTTACTGACTATATTTTATAACATTGATTGTTGTGAGATACCATTGATGTGTACACTTTTCAGTTTGTACCCATTTTTACATTGTGTGTGTAGTAAAGTTGAAAAGATTGTTAGGTATGAAAAAAAAAACACTAATGGGCGAAAAAAATTTTATTTTATATCAGTGTTGTAGAATCTAATACTATCTGCAAAATTATTGGTACTGCAACTTTGTAAACAGTTTATGACCAAATATACAGTTGTAGGGTATTTTCTTATCTATCTAGAAGTATTTCTTTCATCAACAGTTGTGTTGTTGTGCAAAAACATACTTCTTTTAAACTTACGTTAATTACATCAAAAATGTTTGTATCTCTTAAGAGCTCAAAAAACGTATTTTCAGTGAAGCTACCACTGTTCGTAGGAGTCTTCGTGATCATATCCACCAGCCATTTGCATAAAGAATTGGTTCGCTTCCTGGTCATCGGTTTCCATTTGAGGTTTTTGTTTCTGTTGTAAAAAGGTAAACAGTTGTAAGCACAATCTGGTCCGAGACAGTTAAATCCAGAGGACACTGGGTCATCAGTTATATGTATATTCCTGTAACGTGCTACCCTTTTCAAATAAAGTGATCCGTAGTCTTACATAAACCCACCCTTCGTTCCACCTCGTTAAGCTAAATAAACAAATAAACAAACTCAAATAAACACCGGGCGCTTAAAGGAAAACTGAGTTAAAAAAAGACAAATACAACAATTTAGTTGTTTTTCATTTCAGTGAGAAGCCATGTTTACAGATTATACATCAACCCGCCCTTCCTTCAACCTCGTTAATCTATATGTCACTCAAACACAGGGAGCTTAGAGGAAAACTGAAGTAAAAAATACAAATGCAATTATTAAGCTTTCATCTTTCAGTGAGAAACCATGTTTACAGCAAAAATGACCAAATTAAGTCGGCTGTTTGTTTCTTGTACACGCCTCAGAAACGCATGCCTGTGGTTGTTTTTGACATCCGTGGTAAGGATCAGGTTAGGCCACGCACATTTGGCAAGCTAAAATGAAGCCTAAGAGCTAAAATGTATCCAGCGTTTTAAATGAAAAGTTACACCCCTCAGTTGAACTTCTTCGAGAAATATACTTGGAATATAGTAAATATTCTCCCCACCTCTAACATCATGATTATCCGCTGACAAGGTTTTAGCGCGTGTTGTGTCATAAAAGAAAATTTGTGGAAAACCCAACTACATTAACCGGCAATCCATGCCAATCGACAAGAAAATCATTCTGTCAAAGTAAGAGTTTCTTTGCAGAATGAAGTAGGTAATGAAACGAGTATGAAGAACGGGCAATTTTGAGTTCAAACATTTCCTGCTATGGGCAATAGAGTAGGGTGCATTTCTTTGGGAGAAATCAAACTCCGAATTCTGAACTAATATCAACAATATAAATGTCGAAATTAAAAAAGGGAGGAAAAGGAAAATATGTGTACAAATTTATAAAGGAAATCGGGCTTAACGAAATAGATGCTTAAATAGATCCTAATAAGATTGTTAGTTTTTATTCATTACGGTGATTATTTTTCGGTTTCGAATGTAGTTGTCGTTTTCTTCAAGTGTTTGCAAAAGCAAAGTGTAAAAGGTCTCGTTACGTAGAACAACTTTATTGCGCAGAGCAATCCAGATTATAGGTCCAGATCTGGATAAGGATGACTTATGTATTTTGAGTTTGAGTTACGTACCTTTTTGGAGGAGAAGAAAAGAAGCAAAAGGATCAATATGAGCAGTCCCATAATACTTCCTCCGATTGCAAGTGGCACAATACTCTTCAGTTCTACCCCAAATATAACAAAAGACTTGTCGTCTTTCTCTTTGATTGTGTAAGGAGCGGCGAACGGATCTTTTCTACCCTCTACTCCACCGAAGCACTCTCTATTGGAAGTACAATAAGATGATCTCTTTCTAGCTCCACTTGATGAATACCTGCACCAGGCACAGCTGTGTTTGTCTCTACACTCGTTTTCTTGTCGAATCGTCTTGCATTTTGGTTTATAGCACAGGTTTGTGTAATCATCTACACCAGGATTTGGACGTTCAAGGATTGGTGCAGAGTGCATTGAGCACAGTGGAATACCTCTATTGGTACCTCTACAAAAGATCATCAAGAGATTAGTTTTTGCTTTGCAATTGAGAATTTGATCCAAACACTTGTAATCAAATACAACATATTGATTGGAGCGAGGCCCTTGGGAACGGGGAACAAACCGAGTTTCGCCGATCTACAGCATTAGCAAAGAATCCCATAAAACCACACAACTGAAGAGGAACAGATCTCTGATCTCGGTAGATCTGTTTCGTAGGTCATGGGTTCACTGGGCTTTTGTTTGCACTGCAGCAACGAGTGAATAGTATATTTTACGGTTCTTGAAAGTTAACCGATCTTCTACATGAGACCGAGGCGAAAGCTGTTCTAGCACAATTAGAAAAGTGGAAATAATAGACAAGCTAATAAGTTTCTTTCTTATGATAATCATTTCCACTTCTCTACCTGTGGCAGGACAACGTTCGCCTCGGTTTCATGTAGAAGCTGGGGTACCTTGCAGGAACCGTGAAATGGAGCTCGTAGGCAAAGATGTTAAATGTGTAATCAGGGACAAGTTTTATACTTACCCATTAACATCCCGTTTGTTCCTGCAGAAGTCGTAGCTCAATGGTGCCGTGCAAGGCGATTCACAAAAATTCGATCAGAGTCCCGCAAGATCGTAGGCAAAGATATTAAATGGGTAATCAGGGACAAGTTTTATACTTACCCCTTAACATCCCGTTTGTTCCTGCAGAAGTCGTAGCTCAATGGTGCCGTGCAAGGCGATTCACAAAAATTCGTATCATAAGGCCTTTTGCATTTACCATTGTTTATGAGACATTTTCTTCTAGCAACGCATTTATCGATCTCTTGGTCCAGCAGCAAGTATACATTAGTTCCTTTCACGGGCTGCAGATTATAGCAGTTTGCCTTTCTTTTTGGTTCTATGGCAGTCAACTGTTGAAAAACAAATGAAATGAGAGCAATATGGCAAAGACTGAGAAAAAAGCTTTCCAAAGGCGATGACCTACAGTTGCAGTGAAAGTGGAAATAACAATGCCGATGGCAATAATTCACCACTTCTTAATTAAACTCTGACGATAAAAGCTAGGATATTATAGATGACATGATTATTGTAAAGGCAATAGGTAAGGCAGATTTTTGTATAGTAATATTAAACGGTTATTCAAGCTATAAACCATACTTTTCATTGGATTTGGAAAATGTCGGCGGCAAGCAGTCAGTGTGTTCGAATCGTAATCCTAGGGTTACGAGTTCGAGCCCCAGTCAGACCACTGTGTTGCGCCCTTGAACCAGACCCTTTACCTAAATTTGTTTCAGGCGACTCAGCTGTATAAATCAGTACAAGTTCT
>JAOBAT010125432.1:0-12953 GCA_026413305.1 Hydrozoanthus tunicans
GCTCTGTTGCTCGCTAGATGGCAGATGACGTGTAACGTACGTGTAAGGAGAATTTGAATGTTGATATAACGTTGCGCATCTCTTTGCCTTTTCATAATTGTTTGTTTGTTATTTTATGATTAAGCAATAAAACGCATTTTCCGTGCTGTGTAGTTTTTTATTGCACGATGGGGGGATGTTGGGAGAATTGATTAAAAATTTGAAAGTCACGAGCCGTCCAGCACGGAAAATGCGTTTTATTGCTTAATTATACTAATTCCGGTAAGTACAGATCACAATCAGGACTGGTAGGCGAGCGGGAACCAGTACGAACGGGCCACTGAGCTTTGGCAAGCAGATACAAAGTCACAATTCACAGTACGGTTGGATTAGAACCAGCAAATATTGTATAAAATCTTGCGACGCTATACTGATCGAGCTATGAGGAAAAGATAGCTTCTTTTCTTCTAGTGTTATAAAAAGTATTGGTCTAAGTTAGGAGTATTGAGCAACACGTCTTTTGACGTACTAGGACTAAGGCCCAGGATGATACAATTTATTCATTTAATAACTCATATTTCATGGTAAATCTTTTTTCGAGCCGAGTGTTCCATTCCTTCGGGGCGTCAAGATTGGCGCTGGTAGCAAGTTCCAGGTTTTAAGATCCCTATGTCAGGGACGTAGTAGTCTGAGATGGGCTCTAGCAAAAGTTTGTAAGGTTAAAATCGCGATAACCGCTCAGTCACTGTGCCGCTGTTATGTGAAGAGCTCTAGCGTTATACCAAGAGGTCCCTCGTCTCCTACTGATAGCCTCTTGCGAGATAACAAGTTTCCATATTTGCATAATATATCTAATACTAATAGTAGTCGCTCTAACAGAAGCAAGAAAAACACAAAATCTAAAATGTCTTTATCCTATGACTGTTTTCAACCAACTGTATGCACTATACTCCACCTCCTTCTTCTTGATATTCTCTGCATCACAACTCCTATTTATACTATTACTAACTTAACGAATTATAGTGCTTAATAATGTACCAGCAATCTTTAGGATTCAAATCTAACCAGCAGTAAACCGACCAAAAACTGACAGCACTCATAGCCGATTTTTGTATTGAAATCAGTTGAGAGTATTTGTCTTCTCTTGACTAGTGTACTCAAGTCGCATTGTAGCCCCAGTTAGAGGCTGGTACTTATCTAGACAGTAGAGTTGACTGAGCCTTGCTCAAGGAATAAATATAATGGTACAATGACCGGGATGAAATCACAGCGCTTAAACTACAACTCCAAGACGTTACCTTTTTGGACACTGTGCAATCGAAATAACTATGCAAAGGTTTAATTCTGATGGTACCTGGAGGTGGTCCTAAGATGACGTCCCAAGGGGAGCTAATACACTGTGAAGAGCCAACTTTTCCCCCTTCCTTGTCGTTGCCCTGCTCCCCAGTTCCTGCTATTGTGCCGACAACTTTCTTCTCTAGATCAATCTTAACAATAAATGAAACTGTCACTAAATGCAAAGAATCAGTGCGTCTTTTCATCAAACATTCATTTGGAAATTAGTGTTCGTTGTGTGGGGGAAATGAAAGAACTATAAAACAATAGCAGCCAAAAACCAATTCAATGATAAAAGTACGAGCTTTAGTTTTGGAGAGTTTACCAATACAACTGGGAATGAAAGGTTCGCCTAAAATACAAAACCTTACAATAACTAAAGTTTTCACCATTTTTACCCTTACCATTACTATTATCATACGAAGTTTCCACTGAATTAAGAATACACAAGTGGTCATATATAAAAACAGTTCCTATAAATAATGCCTAAAAACATACAATCGTCATAGGAGAATCTAAACGAAAATACAAAACCAGAATCAATAATATAAAAAAAAGTTGTAACACAATTTGATGCTCAAAAATCTGTTTTTGCTTGACACCATAAAACAACTGGCGATAAGATAACGCAGAAGCAAAAATTCTTGTTACTTGCGAAAACTAGCACAAAAAACGATTCCTCAAAGCATGGAACATTAACAAAACAAACAATGCAATCAACCGAGATGATGGAGGAGTGTTTGAGTATGTTTGGAAAGATTTAAAGAAAAGCAAATTTAAGCTTAACAACTTCTCACAATTGCTTATTGCTTCACTCCCCCCTAAAGAAGGATAGAGTGCTATCCAAAACGTTTGGACATTATTTTTAACTAAAGAAACAGTAACATTTTAATAGAGTATTTGACAATCATCATCATAGTTGGCAACATTGATGTTTTTATTTTTGATGATAATCATTCCACTTTGTTGATTATCAATAATGAAGTTCTCCTACCTACTGAGAGTTCAAAGAAGCTAACCAGACAATAAAACTTCTTGTACCTGTCTTATGGCATGGTTCTCTGTGTCAGCAACATAAATCAAGTCATTCTTGTAGGTAACACCTTGTGGTGAATTAAACCTGGCTTTCTGAAAATCTCCATCAATGAACCCTGGGTTGCAATCAGTACCTCCGCCAATACTGTGAAGAACCACACCTTGCCTGTTTGTGACCAAGATGCGGTGATGTCCAGTGTCTGCGATTATCAACCTTCCATCACCTGTGTCATCTGCACAGATTTTACCTGGAAAGCTCAGGCTGCCCCGAGGCAGGGAATCCTTTTCTAAGGACAACTTCACCACATGATTGCTTATCTTACCTAATATTGGAGAGATTCATTTTCATGACTTTAGTATTGATAATGGTATCTTTAACATTGTATACCAAGTAAAAATTACAACAAGTAACTTCAGATCTTCATCGGTGTTTGGTATTCTTATAACATGAAACCCTAGTCATATAATCAAACCTGTGCAATGGAAAAGTTGATTTATAGGTTGGTCAGATTAAAAGGGTTCTCTGGGCAAACTTTGTGTAACTTGGGCAACAAAGAGGGGGTTGTAACAGTAGGGTGCAGCCATATTAATAGAAGTGTGGTGTTGCACTGTTTAGACACATTTGTGCTAAGAACCCTTTAACCCTTTCAGCCCTAAGGCATTTGTCAACATCTAAATTCTCCTTACAGCAAACAAAAAAAAACAAGCTGGTTAGTGCTGAGAATATGAAATTTGATCATCCACCAAAATTTCTTGAAGATGAATTAAAAAAATTCTCCCAAACTTCTCATAGGAACACTATGGAGTTAATTTGGGAGAATTTAAAAACTCATCTTTGGGCATTCTTAGGGGTTAAAGGGTTAAAACATTTTCTTAACTTCAACACCATGGGTTTATACAAATTTGCCAGGGTTTTTTGGGGGGCTTAGAGGGGTTTATAAAACACTTCAAAATGAGCCACAGCAATGCTTGGTGAAATTTCATAAGCAACTTGTTTTTTTAATGTACTAACTTTCTTTTGCTGTGGACATTATGAACACTACTATCTTCAATACAACACTTAAATATCATTTTTGATGATAATTTATTATTTAGGCAAAACTTAAGTAATACTATTAGTAATAAAGTTATTTTTTTGTAATCTTGCCTAATTTTGTTGTCGAAATAGTACAGGATCCTACTAGAGAATTTTACAGAAAACTAGAAAAACTGGAAGGCATTAATTATTCTGGGGGACTTACATATAAGTGGGAGGGGGGGGGAGGAAGGGGGGAACATTTAGCTGGATTTATTACAGTGTGTAGCTTTACCCGGCAGATAGTTCATCTCACTTTTGAACAACCATTATAACATTGCAAACTTTCAATCTCACTGTCACAGACATGGAATGACAGAGCTTGGACGGACTGACTGTGAATATTTGAGTTATGGAAACTACATGTTCAAGACAATGGCAGCTAGACTAAGCTTTAAGTTAGTGGTCTTTTAACATCAGCAGCTAACTGTGTAAAAGAGAATCATTTTGAAGCATGTGCAACTTTGGAAAACCAACAAAAGAAATTATACTTAACTATACTTGTCTGTTACATGTCAATAACAATGTGTAAAAGGAAAAAAAAATTATTTGAGAAAAAAGGCAAAAGTACTACTCATCATGATTGCATGCACTTTATCCTAAGTTTATGGCCTTGGTTTAGTCACTACATGTATTGTTAACCTTGTTAACCTTCTTATTACAAATTAGTTATATTTACAGGCCTGCAGTTGAACAGTTGTCCAAAAAGCAAGCATACTGTATGATAATTACGAGAAACAATGCTAAGAAATTTTCAGCGTATTCAAAGGGCCTGCATAATTACGTAGCCTGATAGCAAAACATGTAGAGGACTGATTATTTTAAATTTCACATGCCTGAAACATTTCAAAAGACTGTTGAGAAAAGCCCTCTCAAATTGGCAAATAGTATTTCTCTCAACTAAGACCCATTTTTGGAAGAAAAGCTTACCTGTATTTGGGGCTGAAAGGGTTATATAAAATAGCTCTAAAATGTTAAAGTGTTAAGTGGACAAGACTGAGTCTTTGACTCCCCCTGGACAGGACACTAAAACCCATCAAAGGTTCTTTCCAGCAGAATTTGAAGTTGCAATTGGTAATTACTCATTTTAACAGCTGAGTCGACTGGAACAAAGTCAGGTAAAGTGTCTTGTTCAAGGACACAACACAAGTCCAACACTTTAGCACTCAGCTCCTGCATCACTTCAGCACTGCATATGTGATTTTAAAAAAAAAGTTTTTCATGAATGGTGGTTAATAGAAAAAAAATTCTGATGGCTGGGCAATTTAAAGCTAAATTAATTTTTCATACCATACTCTAAGCATCTAACTTCTTCTTTTTTTTAAAAAAAACACAAAAAAGAAGTCATTTGGTGTGAGAAAACAAGAAATAATCAGGTAAAGTGAGTTATGCCAGATGAAAAACAAGACTCTCCCAAGGTTGTTACTTAAAATTATAAGCATAAATTGGGAGTTAGATGTTAAACAAATACAACTGGGACTGAGAGGGTTAAACTAATAAAGAGTAGTGAGGCGGTAATGACAATTGAAACCAGCAAAATTCCAAAATGTTATATTCATGAACAAGCCTTTCACTGAGAGGCAGACGATCGCACATACACACCTTGATCTTAAACTTCCCTGCAGGTGATGTGCTAATTTTTCAGTAATTATTTGTTGCTACAGGTAATACAAAGACTTTTTTGTGATGATTTTTAAATCTCTGGGTGAGTATATTTTGTTTAATCAGTAATCACAGTACTGAGACAGTAATTACAGTAAAGAATTGCCAAGGGTCAAGAAATATATCCTTCTTTAAAATCTGTGTATTGCATCATTTGTTTAAATCACTAGAGCTCTTTCTGTTTTTGTATTACACTTTGTTTGCTCTAGACTTCAAATACTGCTTGGTGAAGCCTATCGCATGCCATCACATGCCTTGGAAAGTTTAAGTGTGCAATTGTTAGCACACCTGCTATTTTTTTCAGTGAAAGGCCTGCATGAATGGATTATGAATTTGTCTGTTCCGTATGATTACCCTCATAAAAAGAATGGATGCTTCTACAATTTTTCTAAACACTAATTAAATAATGACAGTGATAATATAATAGCAATAATAATAACAGATTATTAACACTCCACACTCCACTCCACAGAACACTGGGTCACAACCCTACACTTATTGACAAAGCTATGTTTGGATTGTCCCCTGGTCAGTATTCAGAAACTTTTTTGACTAGACAACAAGGGTGGCAGACTGGGGGGAGGGGAGGGGAGAGAGGGAGGGGGCAGGGGGCACTGGCCCTCCAATAATTTGGTTCAGGGGGCCTGGCCTCCCAATAATAGCAACAGCAACTTTTGAAGAAGAGTTTCAGATTTTATAACGAGCTACTACAATTTCCACTTTGTCCCCATCAATTTTTGTTGCAGCCACTCATGGACCAATGGCTTAACAGCCCTGTCCATGGGCAAAATGTGGCCGAAGTGTTCAACCCTCAACATTGCACATCCCCTCCCCTCCCCCCCCCCCCGTGTTTTTGCTTGTCAAAAAAGGACCAGGCTAGCTATGCAATTTCTAAAGCAGATGCAACTCTTCACAAACTGTCTTTTGTTTGAAAGAGTAGCAAGCAAAAGAAATCTGGTAAGGTGCTTTCTATTAGAGGTAGGGCAAGAATTTCATACCTTTTAGCTTGAAGTATTTCAGGCTTGCAGCCACAAACTCCATAAGTGTATTCCTGTGCCCCTCGCCCACAAGACTTAGCAGTATTTCTCCTGATGGCCCCACAACTACAAGAGTGGGCCAACACTGCACGTCTAGTGAGTGCCATAATTTGGCATCGCAGTCGTTCACAACCGGGTGACAAATATCATATCTCAACACAGCACTCAAGATGTTTTTTGAAGACTTCTCGTTTTCAAATTTAGCTGAGTGAACCCCGACAATCACCAGTCCCTCCTCAACTGAGTGTCGTTTCTCCAATTCATGTAAATCCGGCAAAATGTGCATACAGTTTATGCAACAATAGGTGAAAAAATCTAAAACACAAACTTTGCCACGAAGCTGGTCACTGAAAGCAAGAGGTCCATCGCAATTCAGCCATTCCAGATTCGAATCGAAGTCGGGTATTTGTAAGTTGTTTTGCCATGTTTCGCGTGTCTTCAGAAATTCGGCGACCACCGAATCTTTCTCCTCCGAAGTCCGTGCAGTATTCAAAGCTGCTATCAATTTTTCACCATGAGAAACTAATTCCTTATTCGTCAGCGCCATAATGAACTACTCAGTATGGATATCAATCTGACCTGTTTACGTTCGCTCGGAGACTGGGAACGAAGGTCCTTATTCCGCTTTGAGAGGGTGGGGGTGGTGGTGGGTTTGCAATGACTTGAGCATCCTCAAGATCTCCGGACCCCCTAGGATTCGCTCAACCTAATTATTTTACAGCCAGCCAGATTTTATTAAGCCGACAGTCAAGTCAAAAATTAATAATTCATAAGCAATTTAGGTCAAATTTTTTAAACTTTAGAAGTTTTTAAAAATTTGTAAAACTTCATTTCTAATGAAAAGTTTATTATCAAGTATACGCATAGAAATTAAAAACATCTGTGTCCCAAAATCAGCAATTAAAGGGAATTAAATTGCAAAAACGCTTTCAAGTATTGGACATTTAATCATGATCATGATTCCCTATAATAGATCAAGAAGTGTTAAAAAGTGAAAACAAAAATTATGTTATTCATAAGTTGCCAAATAAAACCTTGAGAAAAACTTGCTGCATAAAATAGGAAACTTGCAAGTCGTTTCGAGGAAAGACTGATAAAATAAGAAAAACAAAAGTCAAAAGCAGAAAATAATAGAAGTTTGAATTTAGCTATGTTTGGAAAATGAAAAGCGCAATTCACTGTTTACTCTTGAGCGTGTTTCAGTGTATTTCAAACACAAAATGAAAATGAAAGAACAAAAGCAGTTACCAAATTTTTTCGTGCACTTACTGTTACTAACATTTCGAGCGACCATACCAGTCAAACGCGAACGACCCAATTTTATGATCAAAGCAGTTTAGGGAAAAATGCCAAGAGAACAATCGACAGTGTTTTTTGGCCAAGAAACTTCTATATTTAGACTAGGGTGTAAACACAAATAAACAGCTTAAAGAAAACGAAACTCTTAATGAGCAAAAAAGCAAGCGATATTAAAAGCTGTAGCAACTGCTTTTCAAGTACTGTATGTTTTTAAAAATGAGTGTGTGACACTGACTATTGTGATAAATGGATCATTCGTATTTCGTGTTAGGAGTACGTTTTTGCATTCATTACGAATCAAAGTACTGAAAATTAACGAATCATGTGACCGTCAAAGACTTTCAAGGGCCTTGATGCATGAAAATACGAAATACGACTTGGAAGTCAACCGTGAAGGATCATTATAAGTAGCGGCAGTGTTGGACTCCGCTCGGCCTACTGCCTACAGGGACACGCTTGTCACGAATGTGTGCACCCTCGGCCATCGCTAGTTGAACGTTTTTATCGTGTAAAGCCGTCTCTCTAAGCGTTCAACATGCTGAGAGTCGTTGTACAGCGTGCGTCAAATCTTCCCAATGTGGAAAGATTCAGCAAAAGTGATCCGTATACGAAGATAAGCTTTCAAGGTTAGTTCATTTATTCATTCAAACTATCTAAGTTCATTTATTCATTCAAGCTGCCTACAAGGGTGTGTTTGGTCAGAACCCGAGATAACTAGCAAAAGACGAAAATTGTCAGTTGTTTAAACGTCTTAAACTTGATTCAAGTTGAATGTAGTTTTCAGGACTAGAATAGTTAACTTTACTTCTTGTTCAAGGCAAAGTTTTGGGTTTATATCTTGCTTTGTGCTCGCGACATGCATCGCCGGCAACAATGTTTCGGTTGCAACGTGTTGTATTGATGCATAATTAACTCTTGTACGTATGTGAGCGAAATGTCCGTACGTCCTTTCCAAATCCACAGTTGAAAGAGAAAAGATATGACTTAGACAAAAGTTGACTGCAGCCATCTTGGAATAAAGTAGCGAGTGTTTGCTAGAACTTTGATTTCTGTGCATTGAGAATTTCACAAAATGGTATCGAGATAGATTTCCAATCTGTGCCCAAATTAACAAACTTATTACTTCAAATTAACAATAGCGCTTTTAAATAAAATGAAACTTTCTTTTATTTGCTTAAGACCACATCAAAACAAAATGATTGGCAGGAATAAACTCAAGGTGTTTGTAAAAAAGGCCAGGCCATTCAGTTATGTGCATGAGTAGAGATGATCTTTTGAAATCTGTATTTTGATAGCCGACTGTGTGAAACCCTTCTCTCGATGATACGCAAACATATTCAAGTCATTGTAAAACTGTGAAAATAATATCACACACCGGCAAAGCTGTTGGCCTAACCACAAAGAACTTTTTTTTTCGCCTGCAAAGACGAACTTTGGAGAGACCAAATTTTATATGTAAATTGTGGTCAGAAGACCAGTAAAACGATTCGAAACGAATAAGCAAATATAACGAAACTATTCCGCCCATTTTCTGGATATTTTTTCATTCCGTAACACCCATGAATAGTAATTAACACAGGAATACAATATGCTCTGATTGCTACAACTCGCATTTTACCCGTTAGATGATCCAATTACAAATTTTCTTCTCGTTTAGTTAAAGGCATCGCGTTAAATCAAAATGCATTACAGCAGAAATAAATGAGCTCATATTAATTTATGCGGGGGCGAAATCTTCGAGAATGAACAGCCCTCGAACGATATCATGGCACTGCAAGAAAAGAACTACTTTTTCCAAGATTTTCTTAGAGCAGAAAACTATCAATGTTACTGGGCAAATAATCTCAAGATAATGTTATAAAATTGGCAAGTGTTTCTGTCTTTATTTTTGTATCTGCCCCGGGGAATGAAGAGTTGTTTTGAAGGCTCATGAAAACGCAAGACTAATCATGTGAATATGTTTGCATTTTTAAAACATATTGGACTTGTAATCAAGCTCCCGCTGTGACAATAACATAACCACGAAAGTTCTGAAGCCGGATCTGGTTAAATAACACTTCCTTTTGGAAACTTTTTTAGTCTAACTTTTCAGGACTGCTACCAAGAATTTAAGATTGAATAAATTTTCATGGAAATTAAACTTCTTCAAATTCAGTTGAAAAAAAGCTTTATGGAATGCCAGGACGGCGTTCCGTAATTAGGCATAAAAAGATAATAAACACTTATAACAAGAATCTATTTCGAACTTTGAATTCATGCTCAATTATCTGCAAGCAAATATACTGTGACTGAACAGACGAATTTACGCATTTTTACTTTTCTATCACGATCAAGATTCATATTTGTTTTAAATTCTGACTATACTTGCCTTTGCTTTTTATTCTATCTGTAATTTGCTTTAGTTCTTTTTATTTAAGTTACTGATGCTGTAAAGAGGCAATTGATGGAGAGATTTTTTGTTTGAACTGTAAAGTATCGGACTTTGCTAAATCCGCCTTTAGAGCTATATTGACTCACCCAATGTACCGATATCTTCGACGCATTTTCCCACCATAACCCAATTTCACTGATACACGTATTTTGGGGGTGAATAGAAGTATTTGAACAAGAGTAGTCGCATATTTTTGGCCTCGATATATGAACATTTGCATATTTTTAGCCTCGGATTATGAGTATTTGACTATTTTGACCTCGGAATATGAGTGTTAGGCCAGCCAGACCAGTTATTATGAGTATTTGAGAATATTTCCCTCTGGAGTATTGATATTTGGAAAATATTCCGAAATGAATATGAATACTCGGGTTTGAAATTTTGCGCTTCATCCTCCCATATAGATTTTAGAGCTAATTAGAATTATGAGAAATTCTGTTAACATAAGATTTTTTGAACCACAAATATAGAACTCAAGATTGAAGATACTATGAAACTTCCTTGCATAATTTAAAAAATACATTATAAAAAGATTTTCTTTCAAGACTTTAAATTTCTTTTTATATAATTAATACGTATAACGAGTTGTTGCTTTGCTATATTTAAGTTATTAGAATCTGTAATGTAAAATGTATTTTGAATGATCTTAGTTTGACTTTTTTGTGGATAGTTTTGGGAGCCTTCTGTCTTAGCTTTGCATGTTTATACCCGTTAGTCATGCAGCTCTCCATTCTTTGTTTGTGTCCTTCGATGACTGCAAACGATATATTATGTGTGATCTGGTTCCCTTAACTAGTTTTCTCCCAAATTATTATGGGATGAACTTCTTTATTTATCGTTATCAATTTTATTTGTATTCACTTAATAATTGCAAATGGAACCAACTCAAGTGGAAGTAAAAAAATTGTCTCAATTTAAAAAGCTGATGTATATTGCGCGGTATATCTGCTGTGCTCTGTATCTCGTGTCCTTCTAGTGAACTTGGTATTGAAATACAAACAAGAACCGCTATAGGCTTGTATATTGTTTGCTTGTGGTTTTCTTACAATGGTTACTTCCTTTCTTCCAGGAACTGAGCACAAAACCAAGCACATTGACAATACGCTTGATCCAGAATGGACGGAGGTTGGTGACGGGACTTAAATTTATTTAGCATTAAAATAAACTGGTCTTTTACTTTGTAGAAATCCATATTTCCTATAAGACGAAAGTTCTATAACAAAAGGGATAACTTTTTGGTTTTCGATAATACCGTATCTTTCAAATAGGCCTTATGCATGTTGACGTCAAAGCCCAAGCCTCGTATTCAAGAAATAGGTGTGAGCATTTTGCAAGTGCAAACCGTGTTCACGAAGGAATTCTTTTCATTTGTGGACGCTTTGGGATTTGATTTATGAAAATATTTACACTCCCTGATTCGAAGCGAGACTTGGGGGTGTTTGACGTAAACATACATAAGGCCTATTGCTGATATTCTGGCACATCTCAACTAATTTCTGTCCTTTGTTTTTGTAAGTTAATTTTACTTATCTTTAAAAAACTTTAAAGAGATCCTTTTCGTGCATTATTAAATTGGTGGGACCATGTACTGTGCACAGCTCCATGAGTATAAATGATAGCGTTAGATTTACTGTTATTGTCGCTTTTACTGCTATTCACCACCTCGCGCCGATATTCTCATTTTCTAATTTTTTGTTTTCATTCTTTCTTGATTTCAACTTTTATCTTAATCAATTTCTCATTGTCATTCTCTTCCTTACTCTAACTTCATCTTCGTTCTCATTTTTCTTATTCCCGTTAATCATAACCTTATACTTTTTCGCAGAATAATAACTTCCAGTTCGAACTCACCCGACCACTTTCCACTGATGATAAACTGGACGTTATTGTCAAAGATCACGAGACTGTTGGCTCTCATAAGTAAGTTAGTTACAATTACCGTTTCATATCATCAACAAAGGAACCGGATCGTTGAGGTATTTGTTCAGACGAACCGAAGAGCTGACGCTCAAAACGTCATGCAGCATCTTAAACGCTTCCTACGACGAAGATTTAAAGCTAATCATCATTAAACTGATTTAAGTTGATCAAAAACGAGCTACATCACAGTTGATGAATAATTTAAAAATTTCAATTTCAAAAGACTGTCGTTGTTTTTAGTTGAGTGACGTTATGTCTGCTTCTTTAAACAACTGCGCTTGTTTGATACAGTAGTCCTAGAAACTACGTATACTTAAGGGGTGAGTACTGTGTAAAAATTTTGATTGTGAGATCAATTTAACTCAGCTTTTTGAACAGTCCCAGCTGTATTGGTAAACTCTTCAAACTAGAGCACCTACTTTTCGTTGAACAAGGTTGGGAGAGTTTTACTTATCATTACTATTTGTTCACTTCGTTTGATAGGTTCTCGTTTCCTTTCTACCAATTGATTTATCTTGTATCTGTTTTGAAAAGAGAAACTGGATGTTGTAACTGAATTGGACTAAATGATCCAATCTAAAAATTATTCCAAGATTGTTGTCGCCTGAGCTGGTTACTTTTGGCTTGCAGGACACTCGGTACAGTAACGGTGCCATTGAGGGATTTGGTGAAGAGCAAAAAGGTTGAAAGCTCGTATGATTTGGTCGACGGAAAAGGGCGTCCATCTTTGGTAAGAGAATATGGTGGATGAACACGTAGGGGAACTGTGTCCTTCTAACTCTATGCACACTGATATGCACACTGAAATTGGAGGAATTGGGGAAACCTTGACTATTAAGAAAATTAAATGATTCTTGATTATTCTACATGATATTCAAAGTAAAGAATGCAGAAGTCGAATTTATAATCTGAGGTGCAGGGGGAAACGATACTCTAGCTCGATCGTATTGAAATTAACAAAGAAGCAGTTTATTGAATTTCAGTATAGTTGATAGCTTTGGCAATTAAAGACACTATTATGGCCACAAGCCGCTTATAAAAGAATTTCGTTGCAAAATTTAAGGTTACACTGACAATAACAACAAGAACAAGAGCAGCTGCCTCCTGGTTAGCCTAGTTGGTAAGGCGCCAGTCTTTCGTGCGGGAGGCCCGGGTTTGATTCCCGGTGCCGGACCTTCAC
>JAOBAT010125443.1:0-12953 GCA_026413305.1 Hydrozoanthus tunicans
GACCCTCAACTGTCTGACCTTGTATATACTTGTAAACAGGTTCTGAAAAGCCCTGAGGGGAGAACTTGTATATATATCGTATTGTATTGTATTGTAAACTGCTTCTTGTTTATGAAGCAAAACGAAGGAGCAAAATAAAAATCATGAAATCTGTCATTCACGCATGTTTGGCCAACTGCAACTTAACAGCTAGTGGGTGAGGCAAAGTCCCCTAGCATTGTACCGAATGTGATATGTAGTAAGTAAAATTGCATGTGAAATATGATGTTCGGCAAAGGTTTTTGTCTTAACTTCTTGTTTAGTATGCATGGGACTGGAAGCAGTCTAACCGCTTAGCATTAATTTTTTCCACCCTAAAAAATAGTTCCCATTCAATGAGTTGCCATTTTGAATATTTTAAGGCCTGTCCTAGTGTCCTAGCTACCCTAAAATAATAGTTGAGTTATTTTTTTGAGTATTTTAAGGCCTGTCCTAGTGTCCAAGCTGTCCTAGTGTCCAAGCTGTCCTAGTGTCCAAGCTGTCCTAGTGTCCTAGCTGTCCTAGTGTCCTAGCTGTCCTAGTGTCCAAGCTGTCCTAGTGTCCTAGCTGTCCTAGTGTCCTAGCTGTCCTAGTGTCCTAGCTGTCCTAGTGTCCTAGCTGTCCTAGTGTCTTAGCTGTCCTAGAGTCCTAGTGTCCTAGTGTCCTAGCTGTCCTAGCTATCCTAATGTCCTAGCTGTCCTAATGTCCTAGCTGTCCTAATGTCCTAGCTGTCCTAGTGTCCTAGCTTTCCTAGTGTCCTAGCTGTCCTAGCTGTCCTAGTGTCTTAGCTGTCCTAGTGTCCTAGCCGTTCTAGTGTCCTAGCTGTTCTAGTGTCTTAGCTGTCCTAAATGAGGGGAAGATAGAGTTGCTTACTGACTTAACACAGGCAACCCAGCTGGCTACTTGGAAAAATTTGGGTCTCTTACATCAAGAAAGAACCAGGCTCTTTGTTTGACACAAAATTTCCTTTAACAACCCCAATAAAATACCAGACTGACTCTTTTGACCCCTAAAAAATACAACGGTTATACCTATCACCCCAATATAGAGAGTAACCAGGGAAGGAGGGGGGAGGGGGGGGGGGTTGGGGATGGACTGAACTAAAGTTTAACTTTTACTCGCTGGTTGAAGGTCCTGTAATTAATGTGATAAAAGACACTTACAAAAACTTCAGTTCAGTTACACTACGACTGCTGTTCTATTTTTGATATAAACATCAGTATATTCATTTCTCAACGACGCATCGTGCCAACGTCGTGAGCTGCGACGCCATGTTTTTTTCTTTAATTATGGACTTTTTAGTTAATGAAATTTCTGTCGTAAAATCTATGATGCTGTGATTAAGAGAGGTCGAGGACTGAGTGGATTCCTGCTATAAGAGAAATTTGGTCTGTCAACTTCCATAAATGGTGAAATCAAAGAAGAAAAAAGTCGCGCGAAAATAAAATCGTGTCGAAATGTACACTAGTTCGTGCACATGGCCAATTTTACTGACAAGGTACCAAAGACTCTGATAACTGTTTTAAATAACACACAAATATTCATTAACAAAGTTAGATATGGGTTAAAAGATTACAAATATCTAACCTGGCCAAGTTGAGCTCGCTTCACTTGTAGCCTGAACTCTTTACGATCCGCCATTGCCACACACACACATTCGCACCCAGTGCTAAAGGAGCAAACTCCAACCGCGTACCCAGGCTTCGGTGCCCGACACAGGCAGCCCAGGCTTAGTGTTAGTTGGTCGAATATATACAATAGCGATTTGCCTGGAGCGTGAGATAATGAACGCCATCGAGATTGTTAAACTTCTGTTTTGAGTAGCCTACGAAGCAAGCGCTAAAAGGGAAGGGGGTTGTTGGGGCCACTTTATATTTTGTACATTGCAGACACAAACTTTCTCAGAACTTTTCTTTTCTCAAAAAACTGAAATACATGAAGTTCAAGGTTGGAAATATTAAGAATAGACAAAGAATATATTTTGGGCATGACACGCCTTTGTTTAATTTTGGCCCCTTCACCTTTATTGGGAATGGAGGGGTCTATTGAAGAGGGAGGCTTGTACGAGTGGGTGGGGGGCTTTTTTGATACTCTGTGATAAGCTCTAGCATTCCACAATGTGTACCTGTAACAAATAATAGGTGTGCAGGCATTAAAGTGCCATGTCACCCCAATGGCTAGTCATATACCTTGCTAAAAGTGAAGAATGGGGGAGAAATTTTTTTGTCAAAAACTTAATTTATTGTTCTTGAGACATTTTAAAAATCATTTAGTGTTTTCAATTGATGACGTCATCTCATCAATTTCATGGCAACAAAATGGATTCCAAGCTCAAATTTATATTTTGTCCAACATGTAAAACAAAAAAAAACCCCCAAAGATTTGCGAGAATTATTACCTTGGTGAAAGTTCTTGAAATTGCAGAAAAACTGTTTTTTTATTAAAGGAGTTTAAAGTTCACTTGCTTGTTTTTTTCGCCTGCTGCTCATTTTTTTTTTCACCTGCAGCTCTTTTTTGTTAGGTATGTTTAAATCACTGAACAAAGTGTGTGTGCTTGTTTTATATACTTATAATGCTCCCAAAAAGAAATTCTAGAAGTCTTATCTTTGCTCACAAAGACATACTTTTCTCACATAAACAGCTACATTTCTTGCCTTGCTTCTCAACAGTTCTATGAATACAAATTGCAACAAATCTCCCGAACAGTAAAAGGTGATAGTTATGTGTCGCTCTTTCTCTAGAAGTACTTTGGCAAGATTCCAGTTTAGTGTTCTTGTGTTGTAGTGTGTTATCACTGAAAGGTCATATACATTTAATTAGGTAATAAGTCTGTAAACAGACTGCACTTGTTCTGGGCTTAGCAGTGTGGTATCAACCACATGATCATACACTACCAAGACAATAGTCGTATAAAAAGTTGACTGCATAACTTTGTGTTGGGCTGTACAGTGTGGTATCAACTGTTTGATCAGACACTACCAAGACCACAGTTGCATAAATAGGCTTCTTTTATGTTGGGCTGTACAGTGTGGTATTAAATGCACAGTCATGAAATATAGTACCACAAAAACAGTTGTATAAAAAGGCAGCATTTGTGTTGGGCTGTACAGTGTCATATCGATCGTTTTGTCATACAATACCAAAGACAATAGTTGTATCAATGGGCTGCATTTATTAGGCTAGGCTGTATGGTGAGCGGAACTCTTTAAAACAACCATTAAAATTCAATGGCCTGCACAGCTTTATAGGGTTCTAAAGTAAGAAAAAAAATGGCTACAATTAAAACAGCTGATCCCCACAGTCCAAAACACACTTCGTTTAAACAAGAAACTGCACTATTAAAGGGTCTGAGATTTAAAAATAATGAAATTCTTAGAGTACAAAAATAGACCTAGTCTAACAACTAAAACTAATATTACTTTTATATATATATAATTTATTAATATGTTTCTTAACTATTATTTTCCTCCTGTTTGGAATGGCAATCAATAAAAAGTAAGTGAATAATTGTTCTTTTCATAATTTCTTTTACAAAAAACAACTATTTAAATTAAAGGTGACAATGGCCAGCCAATGCAGGCCCCTTTTTAGCACGGTTTCTTGCTTCAAGTTTTTAATTAAGTTAATTAAAAGAGAATGGAATACTTTTTGCTCTCTTTGTTACTTTCAGTTGGGAGTCCAACAATTTGGATATCCAAGTCTAAAAAATTTTTACTTTTTCTAAAGTAAATGCAACTAGCTTTTCTTTATGTTGTAAAGGGGTCTGCTAACCCTTCCACTCTACAGCATTTGTCAACATCTAAATCTCCTTACTTTTATAATTAATTTTTATATCAACAAAAATATGCTGATTAGTTTTGAGAAAACAAAACTTGATCATCCAGCACACATGATGTTGTTGTCACTAGATGCCCATTTCTACACACACTCTAATGCTTTGACTACATCACAAGGCTTGACTTGATTGCTGAGACTAAAGCAAACAAAGACCAAAGTTCTAGTTTCCCAGAGAAAAATTTGTGAGCTTTTAAAATCACACTACTCTTTTTATGAATCCACAAAAGCATCACCATGCTACAAATAAATAAAAATGACAACATACAGTAGAACAAACAGTGTTTTAGCCAGCTAAAAGAAAAGACAGGGCGCTCTCTCAAAACATAACAATAATTGTTTTTGGTGTCTTGGCTATGACTGGACAGTTACAAAGCAAACAGTACAACAACAAGCACTGAAATCGCAGACTGGATATTTTAGCTGAGAAGTACATAACTGTACTTTAAGTGATCATTCTAAATGCTTAAGAACTTGGAATCATCAAAATTTTCTACGTTTTTACAGCAATTTTTATTATGATAAGGATGAGGCTCTGAAAACAACAGGGTGCTGAACGAAAATAACAGGGTGCCAAAAAAATGACAGGATGCTGACCACTTTGCTCTTGCCTGGTTAGAACACTGATCATTATCGGCTCAACTGGTCTTCAAAACATATGCATGTTCCATTAACTATTATACCATTTTTTACTCAACCGCACTAAAAGCAGCATTTGCGCTAACACTGTACCTGCCATTAGCATTTAAGTCTATACTCAAATACATGGCAAGGGTACAAAACAACTCTGACTACATTACACACTTGATTCAAAGTTTGAAACTTCAGCTTGGTTAATCAGCCCAACATTCTCAGTTGTAACAATAAGCCGTTTGCGCAAGTCCCCATCGCCTGGACAGCACTTTTGTGCAGCACAATTCTGATCCAATCCACACTCCAGCACACATTCCTTATCTGAGCTGACATCAGAATCGTGATCTCTGATAAATTCTGGCTGAATGGTGGTGGAGTGAATGCCTTCATCATGGAAGAACTTCTTTATCGAGTTTGCAATTCCCATGTAATCATCAGATGATCTACAAGTCACATGAGCAGATGCTGGAAAGAAAATTAATTGTTATTTTTAAAATATTAAATGCTTACAAAAATTATTTGTTTACTGAAGTTTGCACAATAATTTCCCTTGTTGCCTATATTTCATTTAAGTCACCAAAGAGTTAAACTCCATACAAGTTTTAATAAGAACTAAACCAGTTTGCTTTGGATATTAGTTAGTTTTTTGATAATAGAACTTGCTTGATGAACAAAATGACCTCATTCAAAAACAAAGCTTTTACAGTTTCTAGGCCAAGATTATTGAAACTATGCATTCAAATGCATGGAATATTCAAGGAACATGTTAGTAAACAATAAAAACTGGAATGTAGCTTAATTTGTTACCAGTTTTACGTTACCAACAAATAATCAAGACATCTACCACGCTTCATTGTGGCTAAGTTGAAAAATAATTATTTAGGTCTTATAATTTTGGAAGTTAGAATTTTTGCTTCTGGAAAACTCAACTAATCTGTAACCCCCAATTCCAAACCATGTTGCTTATTAGTAGAAAAATGGTGCAGTTTTAAAGGGAGCCACTTAAGGTAACTCGAATAGGGTAAGAAGGTTGTAAATTACACTCACCGATAATCTTATCACCCGCCAACTGCCACACATGGAACTCATGAACACTGAGTACGCCGTCAACTTGCTCCAGTAGCCGGTCCTGTACTTCCTTGATCTTGATATGAGTAGGAACTGTTTGCAGTAGAATCAGCGCTGACTCGCGCAGCAGGGGGACTGATGTCTTCAAAATGAGCATAACCATCATAATACTCATCACAGGGTCGACATACAGTGTCCACATCCCTGATGCAAACTTGATGATTAATGCACTAATGATGACGATGACAGAGCCGAGAGCATCACCAAGCACATGGAGGTACACTCCTCGCATGTTTAGCTGTGCACTTGATTGTACTTTCTTTTTCTTTTTCTTGGATTTTAAGTCGTTGTCAATTATGGTGAGTTCTTGGCCATTAGCAGGAAATAAATCATCTGTAATAAAAGCAAAATGATGAGAAACCCTGCTGGTTTCAAATGTATCCCTAATGACATCGCTTCTTAGTTTGTTCATTACAATAACAAAATATACTAAAACTAAATCCTTTCCCAAGCCGAGACGTCCACTAGGCCAGTTATTATTTCCAGTTTCAGTTGCAGGCTTTTCATTGAGAGGCATACGACCACAAAATTTTTTCGGCTGTTGCCACTTTTTTTTGTTAATGTCTGCTAAATAGTGACATCTACTCTTAAATCTCTGGGGGAGTATAGTTTGACAAATCAGTAATTACAGTACTGTCAGAGAGAGAGAGAGAGAGAACAAAACAGAGTGGCCAAGAGTCAATAAATATACTCTTCTTTAAAATTTGTGTATTGTGTTGTTTCTTTTAATTAGCTGTCTGTATTTGTTTTACACTTTGTTTGCTCTAGACTTAAAATACTGCTTGATAAAACCTATCGCACGCCATCATCATTTTCCTCAGTGAAAGGCCTGCAGTTGCATTAATTAGTGTATGAGTCTTTGTCCCCCTTGACAGGACACTAACACCATCACAGGTTAGACCCAAGAGAAGATGGTACTCATCTATACAGCTGAGTCGACTGGAACAAGTCATGTAAAGTCAAAATACCAGATTTTGCTTAAAGTCTAAACTGCTGAAATTTTGAATCTAAACTATAATATAAGCCACAAAGCAAAATGACCATTTTACAGGTCTAAAACAAAAGAATGATGCTCAAGAATCTCTTGGTTACATGAACTTATTTTAACAGGGTAAAATGAGTTAAGATGGAATTAGTATAGGAATAACCATGGATTTATCAAAACAAAATGATTTGTAATTTGATCTGATTTTCAGAGAAAATTTTGACCATTACTCATTTAGCAAGGTCTGTCCACTAGTGTAATAACATTTTTCACTTCATAGACACTTTGAAAGAATGTTTTGATTAGCTACTTTTTGGTTTCTATTCTAAACTGTCAATGTTTTGTACAAGGTCAAGCTAAACAATAAATCAGAGATAGAAGGAAAAGATACAATATAAGGTTTCATTTTCATTCCTTAAATAACTAAGGTATGAACAATAATAAAATAATTATTTTTTCATCTCTTTCTTCTCACACAACCAGAAATGATTTAGAAGCTAAGTTTTAATTTTTTTTTCAGAAATTCAAAAATACACCAGCCAAGGTTTTTTTTATAAAATCTAAAAGCTCCTCTGGTAGGTTTAATTTTGTTGGCTACTTGCCAATGTTGTGATCAACAAATATTCTATTCATGACAATTCTACCAATCAAAAGGAACTAACTTGTTTTGAACCATGATCAGTATTGGCCATAAATTAAAAGCAGCTTTGCAAACCTACACACTAAGGTCAAACAGGATTTTTGCATTTTTTAGAGGCTGATTATAGTAGAGGAACTTTGTATTCCTTTAATTTTTTTTATCAACTATTAGAAACCTTGTATTAGATTAGACAGCTTAGACAGTCAAGTTTTAACAACAATTAACAAAGAAGTTTTTTCGGCTACCTTATATTTAATGTCTATGGGTTTTGTTAAACAATGACTTCATTTATGGTAGGGTCAAGTAAAAAATGAAATGCCGCAATCAAAAACGAATGAAAAAAATATTTTTATCGAACGTACCCCCGGTTCGCTTAATTGTCGGCTCAATCGCTTCTGAGCATGAAGAACTGCTCCCAGAACTGAACCGCCGGGATGATGCCTCGTCGGCTATTCCATTCCCGTTGGCAGTGTTGTCCATACTCACTAATGCGATCCGTTGCCTGCCTGGACTTTCATTTCGAGTTGTCGGCCTTCCACCATGGCTATGCGAGTGGCTGCTTCCCCCGCCGTGGCTGTGTCCATGGCCGTGTTTATAAAATAGTGCCATTCCAATCAAATTTACCAAAAGACCTGCCGCACCGACAATAAGGACGAGAACTGGATTATTAATTTCCTCGGGCGTGATGAGGCGTTTCATAGATTCCACCAAAATCGAGAAGCATAAGGCAATCAAAAACACCGCGTTCACAAGGGCACCCAGTACTTCAGCTCTCTGCCAACCGAACGTGTTTCGCTCTGTCCGTTGACTTTTTTTTGAATATCTGAGCGCCAAGAAACCAATAACCAAGGACATCACATCAGAAAGCATGTGAAATGAGTCAGCAACTAAAGCCATCGAGTTCGTTAGATATCCAACGACGACTTCAACGAGAAAGAAAGAAGAAGTTAGCGCCATCATTGCGATAACACTGCCGGTCTTTCCGCAGAGCTTTTTTGTTCGGCGTGGTTTGTTTTCAGCCATTTTGTTTGAAAACGAAATACAAAATCTTCTCAGCTAAACGTGAACTGAAAGTGAAGCTAGTCACAAGAATATCACAAGAAAAGGATTTTTTGCGATGGGTCCAGAATGACTTGCAAGCTTTGCTCCGATACAGTCGGCAACCAACCATAATGCACATGGAGCTGAGTACGGGAAGAGGCCCTCAGCTGGCCGGGATTTTGACACTTCTTCCCTCTCAATTTAAATTCGCTATGGTTAATAAAAGAGATATTCTAGGTAAACATGAATATTTTCCTAAGTAAATATCTTGTAAGTAAAACAAAATTCTGACAAATCTGTCACAATCTACAGGAAGGCTTGGTTACAGAGCTGCTCGTGCCAGACCTCCTCCTTATGCATTTTCTTTTTAAAAGAACAAACTAACTTTTAGAACGATCTGAGGCCAAATTTTTTACAATAGAAAAATGATAATAATTAAAAATCAAAAAGGATAAATAAAAAGAAGATGCACCCATTTAAAACATTTTTAAACACAATTGTTTGTTTAGGGTTTAGGCCCGGCACCCTAACTTAACCAGTTACCTACAGAGCTTGTAGACGTAGGAGTAACCCAAGAGATGGTGCAGTTCAACCCCAGGGAAGAATATAGAAAAATTAAGGACCTTTAAGAAAAAAATAAGAACATTTTGAGCCAGAAATGGCAAAAAGAAAAGAACATTGAGCCTGGGCTAAATTTTACTGGTTATTGACAGGAGCCCATAACTAGTTATGGGCTCCTGTTATTGATAAAAAAAAAGTGTTTTAGCGTACATGGGGTAAAATAAAGCCATGAGAATGAAAGTATGAAAATTTAAGAGAAAATTAAGCCTAAGGTTTTGCAATACACGCACGTATTACAACTTTTTGAAAAACTACTACAACTAACTTCTACTGTGCCCCCTCCCCCCCAAAAAAAGTTTTTTTCTTCCGCTGTTCATGACAACAGGTTGTGAAGAGAAAGACCTTTAAAAACCCTCGTCAAAGAGGTACTTCATCTTAACAGAGCGGCACTTATCCAAGTACGGCGTTTATTTCAATTTTAAAGTTTAAGAGAGAAATACAACATTGAGAGAACGGTGCGAGACACGTACTAGATATGTACAACAGTTTATTCAAATTCAATGTGTCACTATTTCACTCCTTTATTCCAATAGCCGAGCGGCGCTTACTCGAGAAATTACGTTAAGAAACTTTATTGATAACTAGATTTTGATATTTCGAATAAAACAGTAGGGCTCCGATCCATCATTATAGGGCGGCCTATGGTGCTCGCGTGTTTGGTGATTGTTGTGGTCAGCGGCACCTTATTCATTCCATTTCAAAGCACAAACGGATTTTTTTTTTCAAGAGATAGATACGGTCGATCAGAAAAAATAACAAACATGAAAGTTAAAAAATATGTAAAGTGTATTTTTCTTTGTGTTTTATCTGTTTTGCTTGTGGCACAACAGGTAAGAACGGAGGTCAAAGATGAAAATCTGGCTGGTGAATGTAGTGGCGGGAATTGTAAAGATGGCGAGAACAGCAAACAAGCCAAACAAAAATACCGAGTTAAGGGTTTGTGCTAGATCTATTTTGTTACATTAAAAAAAAGACGTATACGCTTGGTTAAAACCTTTGGTAAATGATCCTTGTCGTGATTAGAGTGCGATCGTCCGCCTCTTTTGTCTTATTTGTTCTTTCAACTAGAGTCTAGTCACTTAAAAGTCTGCACGGTGCACCGATCTTCATTTAGGATTCAGGAATGGAATTTAAAAACACCCCTAGATATTCGAAACTGTAATTCTATTCGTAATTTTAAATATTTTGTCTAAAATCAATAACGATTGTTTGGGGAGACAAGGCCAGAAAATCTTTAACTACCTATTATTACTAATATTAATATCATTATTAATATTGATTTTTGTTATATTGTTTAGTTAATATTTAGATTCTGGTAATAATCATGACAATGATGATATTGAAAAAAAGAATTAGATTTTAACTATCTTTAGTAGTTTCTGTTCACCTCTATTTCATGGACCAATTGAACAAATAGAACCTCAGTGCAATTATCTCAAAGATGTTGACCTATACTTTGACCCCCAATTCTTGGCACATAGTCGTCTAAAAGTACCCATAAAAAGTTAGAGAATCTCTAAACCTCAAACTTGACACACACACAGTGTTGTTAGTACAAGGAAAAGTTTTACCAACTGTTTCCTTACCTGAGCTTCTTTTAGTGGTGTAAGGTTTGCAATGCATTGTGGTAAAGGCTGTGTACAGCTGCCCTCTTTTTCAGAATAGTCAATTTAACACATTGACTGTATGAATTTGATATCCATAGAAAGCTGGAAACAGTACCTTCGTAACATCAAGAATGCAAAAGCTCAGTACAAAGACTGCTCAAACAAAAAGTGTGGCTGTTACAAAAATGTCATAGAAGATGATCTCAGACTGTGGGAGGAGCGAGGAGGGATAACAAAGGCTGACTTTGAGAGATCGGCCGGCCGTGGAGTTCATTACCAAATTATAAATAACAGACTTTACAGAGAAGAAGAATGTATGTTTCCATTTAGGTAAGTCATTGCTTCACTGAAATTGATCCTGCTAGTTAGTTGTTTTCTGTTTCTTTTTAAAACTTTAAATTTTTTTAAAATCAAACTTTGACTCTCAATATCAACAGTTTAGTACCCCAAAGGACACGAGGGTCAGTTTAGCCCCAATACTAATATTTTAAGTGGTTTAAGAGACCATGAAAACTCATTGCCACCAAGAATGAAAATCGCCTGATCATGATTAAAGCTTTTTTTGTCGACCATACAGACAGAAATTAAAATATTAGGGGAGATGTTTTGGTTTCCCTTAACTATTAAACAGAAAAGCAAAACAAATAAAATAAACAGTTACAGTTTGCACAATCATTAAACAAAAATAGTTTATATTATTAATAATTTAATACATAGAATTTATATTATAGATGCAGTGGAGTTGAGCATTTCATTCTCAAAGTTATTAAAAAATTACCTGATATGGAGCTGCGGATAAATTTTCATGATTGGCCCCAGGTAAGGAACGAAATGATTAGATATGTTTTTGGTTTAAAAATTGGATCTTAAGTATAGTTAATATCACAGGGACAGAAACTTTTGTACATGCAATGCACACTACAATGCCAAATATTAATTAAACCTACATTTGAGATGTCATGTTTTAATGATTCTCAATAAGAAATTGATCAATAGCAGTAGTAAATGCTTTGATCTTATATTGATCATTATTAATTTTTACTAAGAATCATTCAAACATTACATCTCAAACTTTGAAGTCTCAGTAAATTACAACTAGTTCTGGAAATCTCATCATCTTTTTTGTCATGTCTTAAGGTCACATATTTTATATTTTTCTCCATCTTGCAGTCTCAGATTTTCTCACAAAATGGCTCATATTCTTGGCTATTTCAGCAGATCACAAAATCTTTATTTTCCTCAAAATTTGTTTGGTGATTCAGTATTTTAAGTCCCAGTATCAGATTTTTTGTATAGTGTTGTCTCAGCTTAGATTATCCATTGCTTTTTACAATCCCAGGCTTGGGTTTCAAAAAGGCCCTCTCAGCATCTCGGATTTACCATTTGCTATCCCTATCAATATGAAATCAACCCAATGATTAGCCGTTCATTGAGAGTTTATGTTTATGATTGATATGACACTAGTAATGGTAGAGTACATGTATGTAATACTTGTAGTTTTTTGTGATAAATAAATTATTGTTACCATGAGATGATCGTCACAAGTTTACATCCACCTGCCAATGGATTCAATAGTTTTTTAAAAACTATATACCTAAGTTACATGTATCTTCAAGAATAAACGTCTGTGGTCAGTAATTTTTTGTATTGTATAAAATTATAATGCAGATATAGTTCCACTAACTAAAAGTGTCTCCTGCCTGTGCCAGGTGCCATCGTTCGCAGATGAGATGCCTGTTTTTTCATTTAGTAAGGTAAGTTTGTGGCATATACCATAAAGTCACAGTTTAGAGATTTACTAAATAAACGTTATGTTACTGTGCTCACTTAGTGGTTGGCTTCTCCCAAACTTTTCTACAATTGGTACAGGATTTAATGGAGCCGAAATCAGTTGTGGAAAAGCACACAGTTTGGGCACCCAGCTGATGAACAGTAACTGTTTTGTATTACTATTAAAATAACATAAACTGTTTGTCTGTATGAATCAAAAAATTGGACAAAAAGACTTTTGTCTCTTAGTTTGACTACCTTATCTTACTTTGTTTAAAATTCAAAGTCTGACAATATGAACTGCAATTTACATTCACTTATTGCTATTTCTATAAGTTTTGTAAATCATGAGTGAGAAAGATTAACTTCTGCTTTTCTTGTTTTCTTGTCAGTGCAACTCTGTAACCGGCTTATCGAATTCACGTAATCAAGGGAATCAATGGAATCAACAACGGAATCATCGGAATTGACAACAGAATCAACAGAATCTCTTTGAAAACTAAAAAACATAAAATAAACAAAATAAAGGCAAAGAGAAAAATGTTCTGAACTTACGGGGATCGTTATGCATTTGTCCTCTGTGAATACTCAACTCGATTGGAAACCCTATTATTATGATACTTTGAAGATTACCCAGGAAACAATGAAATATCAAAAAGAAAATTTAGTCCAAATC
>JAOBAT010125454.1:0-12951 GCA_026413305.1 Hydrozoanthus tunicans
TAGTAGTAGTAGTAGTAGTAGTAGTAGTAGTAGTAGTAGTAGTAGCAGTAGTAGTAGTAGTAGTAGTAGTAGTAGTACGCAAAAAGTTGACAGTTGACGCTTCACGTCTTCATTATATTGTAGCTCACTAACCGATTGAGGAATTTTTTCGTCAAGGTAATTTTTTTGAGCTTCTTGTTTAACCTAGTTGTCAAACAATTTCTTGAATCAAAGTTTGTCAAGGCCGATAAATCAGGATGGCGGATGCGAGAGAACTTGGGCTAAGACAAGAAATAACGAAGAAGGGGGAAGGGAGAAAAATAGAGCATCATTTTTTACATTAGGTTGTCAGTAGCCCTTATTTTTTCTTTCCCACTCCTCCCCCCTTGCTTCATATCTTTGTATTCGCCCCAGTTCTCGCGCGGTTACTAGCCCGCCATCTTGGTTATCAACGACAACGAACAAAGACTTCTCGCAGTCTAACAAAATATAGATGAGATAAAGAATGTATTAAGGGTACTGAAAGAAGTAGTACAATGAGCGGCCCATTAGAATGGGAGTCAAAACTAAAATTTGTGGTTTATTTGTTAAATTACCACAAGTTTCCTACGGATACAATCGTCATTTTAGAAAAAAGAAAAAGACATTAGTCTATATCAATCTGAGACAACATGGACACTGTCGAGAAATGCTTGGCTGTTTAAGCCATTTATTAACTTCAGTGCAGCAATTCAGCAGGCTGTGACTGCAACACATTCAAATCCTGTCAGTGTTAATAAACTTAGCTGTTAAACCGATACTGACTTAATAACATGGAGGGCAAAACTACTGCGATTTGATTGCACATCAACGGGAGCATTTTTTCCTGATTCAGAGCAAAATTACTCGGCGCCGATTGGATGCTGGTTTACTTCCGAAGATTTTCCGAGAATTTCTAAAAAGGCTAAAAGATGCCTTAGATACTTTTGGCTAGCCATCATTTTCGAAAATTTGCGAAAGTTTCCGAAGATTATAAATCATAAAAGGGTTTAGAAACGTTTTTGAACCGAAATGTCAGTTAGCAAAACCTTGATTAATCCTACGCTAAGCATGAAGTGTTCAGTTTTGCAATGGTCTCTATTATGACAAAACTACTACACTACGCTACGATAAATTTAATCCATCAAAATTTACACGATGCCAGCCTCAGCCGAAAATTGCCGTTTGGTTCCTATAGAAAAAAAGCTTGCACTTTTAACGTAAATAGAGCTACTGTAGTTCTACCAGTAATCGGCGTGTCTTGTCAAATCTGAAAAGGGAGAACCCTCAAGATACGACATTTTTTAATGATTGACATATGCACTTATTTAATGATACTCTAACTTAACAGCACTTACGTTACGGTACACTGGCCTATAACTTAAGCAATAAACTGCGCAGACTCGAAAAATGCTTTCTTTATGTAGCATCGTTGCTACTTTCTACAATAAATATTTCAAAACAATTTGAATTATATGTTGATGTAATTGCAGTGCGAGTGAATACGCTGGCACTCTAATGAGTCTCAAAGCTATTTTAGTGTTGCCGTTTTACAGACCAACACAAGTTCTGGAGTATCTACTGGTGTCGGCTCCGATAAAACTTCTGGGGAAGCAGCACTTTTTCTTTTGTCAGACTAACACCCTTTGACTTTTCAATATGAAGAGTCTCTCCCTTTAATGAGTACATTAAAGTTAATTCGATAAGACCGATCAAGAACAATTTGTGGCTGAAGTTGCCTTGGGCATTTTGGTTAAAGGTTTGTAGTTGAATTTAATAAAAGAAACTCATGTCCCGCTAAAATCAATTTTCAAAATCAAAGATATCTGATGGCGAAACCAATAAAACCTTTAGTTTTACTTATCTTGAAAAAACATTCATTTGGAAGATGTTCGCCATTTTCTCGTTTACTATAGTACTAGCAGGTTTTGTGAATGTCGTTTTTGGGGAAAAGGTTTTATTCTAGAGTTTGTCAGCAATTTGAGGGCACTCAATCTTTACAAGGAGGTCATACAAATTTCCGACGCGACTCCCTGATTTGACTTCCCAATATCTTAACACTTCTTCACCAGGGTTTTGACAACGAGCGTTGATATACTGTAGGTTCTGGTTCGGCATTTTCAGCTCTGCACCCAAGGTTTGCCACTTGTGATCGCCTGGCGGGCAAAATGATGAATTAACAGTTTTTGTAGAAGAAAATAATTTTTGGCATGAGAAGCATGAAACATACACAAACAACGCAAACAAAAACAATAATGTTTGGTTTTACATTAAATATCAAAGGCCAACAAGTTGTCATGGTAAATAGGGCCTAAAGAAGCCTGTCAGAAAAAATAGTGTAGGGGCTTTTTGAGCTGTGGCAATGGAAAATAAAAAACAATTTACCCCAAACGTAAATTATTTATTGCGTAAATGATTTATTTATTTTTATTTATTGCGTTTATTCTTGCTACGAGTCGCTTTAAGTTAACACCATTTTTATAATTTTAAATTGCATTAATTTATCGGGATCCGTCGGCCTTTTAATGACGATAGACTATACAAAATAAATATGGCGGCTGTAATTTTACCATAATCCTTTGCGGACCTAACGACCCCAAACGAGGCTCAGACAAAGCCACAGTTGGTGAAACTCTTCCTTGTACTGAACAACACTTTGAACGTCAAATTTAAAGTTTACATATTCTCTTTGTGCGTCTCAGCGGGTAGTTCTAGGTTTTTATGTACGCTAGGAATTGTGGGTAAATAAACCGGTCGCAATCTTTTTTGTTGCAGTCAGCTGACTGATTAAGATCATCATGGTTTTGATATGTTTGAGATTAAGATTGGTATTGTTTTGTAAAAATGCATGACGTCCAGAGTCGTCCAGAAAAATTGATGATGCGAGGAAAAAGCCAATGATTGATGATGCAAGAAAAAAGTCAATGATTGATGATGCGAGGAAAAAGCCAATGATAAATCAGTGCAACTAACTTTGTAAGTTAGCATATTAACCAAGGAGGGCAGCGAACACAGTCGAGACATGTATATCAAAAATCAACCGCAACCGTGCGGGTTGTTTTGAATCTGACAGATGTCTGCCGCTAACTTTTTGACTCTAACTAGCTTGCACCGACTTTGATTATGATTATGTATAAGATTATGGTTAGGTTAACGGTTGAAAAGTTATCTTGTTGTTTTGGAAAATATTATTAAGCTATTTTCAAATAGTCTGTTAATACGTTAATAATTTGTGCTTCAATAAAAAAACGAACCTTTAGCTTGTTTATAGCAAGTATCAAGTCAATCGTCTAGTATTTCTAACATAAACGATATTTTTTCTAATATTTCAGTTGAAACAGCTCCTTTGACTTACCAGACAAAGCCATCGTAATATTCCGCCGTACAAGGTAAGACATTTCGCGTATAGGTAAGTTTTCTTTCTGCAAAGGGCCTATAAACAAGGTATAGGTGTTTAAGCCTTAAAAATGTCACCAAAAAGGTTTGAAGTGATAGATTTTTAAGGATTCAAAAGACATACTACTCAGGTTCGTGCCAAGCTAGCGACTCTGGAACGAGTTCAACAAACCTCAATTGACTCCAGCTAATTAGGTCAGCTTGTCGTGCTATGGCGCGGGTTGGTTTCAAACGCAGTGCTAGAATGTGCTAAAGTCGGAACTTCTAGTCGAAGTGAGCTTAGCACGACTGTAGTACGGCATTTGGAACGGGCTTTAGTTACCATAACAAATTGTATTCAAGTTAGCCAGAGTGTTTGCGGACTAATCTTGGTCGTGACTACTTTTTAAGCTTTAATACTCTTTAACAGTAAGGGCAAAATGCCGCATATTGGGAGAGAGATACGACCAAGGATGCAAATAAATGCGGTAAAAATCCATTCAGTTAAGGTACATATCTAACTTCAGATCGATGACAGTAAAAAAATCGGAAAGAAATGTAGCTAATGTTCACCTGAAAGTGTCTTTGAAATTACAATTTTACCCCTTTAGTGGATGATAGACCTTGCTAAATGACGAATAGCGGTGAAAAACTTCCTCAGCATCTCGGCTTATTCGACATTTGATGTTTTCAAATGATTCTGTCATTAGTGGCTTCGACAATTTGCATGTTTAAAAATCTTCTGCCAATCTTGGGCTGAAGACGTATCTCAAGTAGATAGATCAGTCATTCCTCACTTAGCAAGGTCTATCCACTGAAATTATACAATTTTTCATTTCATAGACACTACAACTACGAAGTTGAGAAAACAGAGAGACAAATTTCTGTTCTCTTGCAGAAACTTGTCTCTCTGTTTTCTCAACTTGTATAGTTAGCTCTACACTTTTTCTATGTATTGAGCACTTTCTAACAGCATTAGCCCTTCACCACATGATTGCATTGTAGTTTATATAATATTTAATGGAAAACTACATGGTTGCTTGAGGATACGAAAATTTTCCTCAAGTGTTGAAAAGATATCTCATTCGTAAGCTACCCTCACTCGTGAGATATAACTTCACTGGAAGATAAAATTCGTATCTCCGCCTGGCCATGCAATATCCTCTATTTATTGTATAGATATACGAGTATTTTATTGTAAAATGCGCCAATCGTAGATTTCGTACGAGTACACATGCGGGATACTAGTGACATATTTTCGTAATTTCTTTGCTTTTCCCGCTAGTTTCAGCGCAAACAAACACTCATACCTTTATAATAAAAAGAAAATTACACGGTGCGAACATATGAAGTTTATCTACCGGTAGAAAGAATATCAGTCCACTGAATATATTTAAATATGCCAAGAGCTGTATACACCTAAGACGACCGGTTTATGGTTGCTCCTCCGGGAAAACAGTGAATTAGAAAGGACATCTTAAACACTTAATACGTGCGTTTAAAACTATCTGACATACCTGTCGTTCCTTCAGGCATTACTCGTCTCAATTCTTCAATGACGTTCTTACATCCCAAATCCTTTAAGATTTCCGTGAGTTCACGAATTTCGAGTTTCTCACAATAGCTCAAAACCTCACGCAAATTCCCAACTGAATCAAGTCTGTACTTGTTTCGTAGTTTATTTATGAGCGGTTCAGTCTTGTCGCCAAGGAAGGTAATAATAGTATACAGTTGTTTCTCTGAGAGATTCCTTACGTACTTCAACACTGGCTGCTTTCCATCAGCTGTACAGAGTAACAAGTGTCTTAGAACCAGCAGACTTACAATAAATCAAAGTGCAATACAATACAATACAATACCAAACTAAACAAGTGCTCTTAAAAAGAGCATTTCGGCACCTGTTTGTAGAGGTAATTATTACATGGGGCTGAGTAGAAAAGAAAACTATTTTCATGAGAACGCGAAATGACTCAGGCAATTTTGGAAAAATATTGAAACATAAGTGAACTTTAATCCTTTACGAGGAACCATGTAACTACATGTTTATGATAGCGAGGGCTAAATTCTTCATTTTTCGCGCTACCGACACGAGAAAGCCTTGTTTAATTTATTTTCTTTTTCCCAATTTTTGAGTTTGAAAGCCTTAGCAATTTCTGGACACATTCAGCGATCTTCGAAAACAGTTAAAAAAACGTTTCTAAGGCATTCTCATGTGGTGATATTCGGAAATCTTTTGAAAAATAATTTCGAATAGTCTTTGGAAATTAATTTTGCCCTAAACTAAGAAAAATACCCCCGTTGATATCCAATCAAATCGAAGTACTTTTGCTCTCTATGTTATAAAGAAAGTCATTCAGTGGACTTTGCTGTTGAGGGTCTTTGATAGTACGCTATATACAGCTCACACTGACATTCATTCGAACTTGCCCTCAGTTAGTAATTGATAGGTCACGACACCGGAGTGGATAACCCTATCTTCTTCGACCTTAGTAATATTATTCAATGTTCTGATCCAAATAAAAGTAACTTGACTATCTTTGTTTTATCGTTATTTTTTGCCATAACACAAAGTTACGAAAACCGTCTTTAAGCACGCACGTACCTTGTTCAAACCTCATTGCTCCCATTCTGCTGTTTAACTCCTCCATTTCAGTAAGAGTGCAGTGCAAACATTTCTCTAGTTCACGAAGGCAGTCACCTCTATGGCATCGATTTACGACTTGCAACAATGTCAAAACGTTGGCTGCACTTCCTAGCCTTTTACACCATGCACGGAGCACGTTTTCAGTGGGGCTGCCTTGTTTCTCTTGAAACACAGACAATTTATCCATTGGGAGTTCCAGTTCTTTGTATAATCTGAGTAACAATCATTCTACAAATGAATGACAATTTGAGCACCTACGAGAGTTATCTTAACCTTCAGGACTGGGTTGGTCAAAAGGGGATATAGTTGAAGGTGGAACCTGTCTTATATAAGGGGGGGGGGGGGGGGGTTTGGGACGAACAATTTCAGCTGCATCTACATTAACTTATTGAAAAAAAAACAACAGTCCTTACAAAACTTATTAAAATTGATAAAAAATAATTCAACAATCTTTTTAATTGGGTGCATTTTGTCAAATTTTACAAAAAGTGATCACATGGTACAAACAATGATATTCTGGTGGGCATGGAAATGTCACAGACTCCAAGACAAGGCATAATTAACTAAAAACGCTTGATTTTTCTTTGTTCTAAATTTCCCAGTGGAGCCTTTGACATTCTTTTGCCCAACAGAGTATTAAGCAATAATTTATTTACCCCCTGAAGTGGAGGTGACTAGTGGTAGATATTTACCGAGATGCAAAGTGGCGAGGTAAATATCTATCGCTAGGCACCGACACTGTTTATTTCAAATCAGTCAAATAAATTCAGGTGAGAGATGGTGAATGTCAAGTTTGAACCAAATTTATCAATTTAAAATTTTCAAATGCAAGTAGGGAAATCCCTACTCACTTTAATTGTTGTACTTTTTCTTGAAGTTTCGGGGTAAAACAACTTTTATTCTACTTGTGAATACATACACCCCAATTTTAGTGCCGCTTTTTCTGTTTAAAGGGAATGGCTGAATCATTCATAAATTTTGTGAATTCTTCTTCTGAGACTGTCGCAAAATGAGTCACCATTTTGACAGCTTGGATAATTTTACTGCTTCAGGAACCGATCAGAGTGTGCAAAAAAGTTATTCACTGGTTTCGTTTTGGTTTATAGCAAATTGTTTATACCATGCAATCACTTGCTGCAAAAGGCCTATTCACAGTTAAAACAACTATGTTTATATTCAACTGTTAAGCATTAAACAATAGTGTTTTAAAAGTTATGTGCAGTGCAGTGCATGCATGTTTTGACAAATCTAGTATGTAAGATTGATGGAGACATCACATTTACAAATCAACCACAGACGCCCAAACCTACCATTTTTACACAACTGCTCAAACTTCATTCAAGTTGTAAAAAACAAATATTTGTTGGATAATTTTTAAATAAATTAAAAATTAACAATTTTCTCCCTAGAGTATGAACCAATAGTACTTTGAAGTCATATTTGAAGGAAACTACAAGAGGGGTTTCTATATAACAAATACTGAGGGAAGCCCCCAAAAGCAATAACAACGAGACAACAGTTACCAATCAGTAAAACCTAACTGTAGAAGTGCATAGTACATAAGCAGGAACACTGCAAAGCAACTTACGTTTTCCAGCCATTTTCAAAATCATCTTCCTCGTCCATGCATTTGTTAAAGTTGTTAAACATTGATGTTTGGAGCAGTAGTTTCTCTACATTGGTGCTGCCAGAGATTTCAGGTTCTGAATCTTGAACTGGTTTTGTAAGAGGCTTTTCTAAAGAATGTTTGACAGAACAGTGTTAGTGAAGAGCAAAACTGTATATAGCTCTGTTTCAAATATACCCAGATTTGGTGTTCAAAGAGTGTTAGCCAACACACAAACATCGACACTGATTTAAAGATGTGTACTTAATATACTTCCAAAATGTCTTGTATGAGTTAGGTTATAGGTTAAGTTTTGTTTTGAAAGAAGAATTTTTTTCTTAAAAATGAACAAAGTGAACGTTTGAGTTCTCCGAGGCGTACCAGCTTTTGACAGTGGTTTAAGTGGGATGCTGAAAAGTCGTTCAATCATAATTAAATGTACCAACTTTTATTGGCATAATTTAGTGAGTATTGTTGTTATTTTTATATTATTAAAAAAAATTCAATCTTAAGTCCACGCCTAGATACCCTTTCCCCTTAACACCCACTGGACATTCAAAAAATTTCTGGTCATTGTTTAAGAATTTATTTTGAAGATTTTTCAAGACTAAAATCCAAAATATTTAAGAATCTTCAACCTTTGCCTCAAAATAAGACATTTTTATTGTGTTAAAGAAGGAATATATGTACAAGTTTCCTAGACTTGTAACATTTCTTGATCTAATCATCAAATTATAAAAAGTAAATTAAACTTTACCTGTTGAGTCTTTCCTGATAATTTTTTTAATAAAAGATAAGCAGCAACAATTATATTTGTTTGAAGAAGTTGTGCCAAAAAAGACTTAAATTTGATTGGGTACCTCTCGAGTCCTTTTAAAAAGTACCTAAATATTTTTGAGAAAACTCTCACTAAGATCAAGTTGTAGCCAAACTTTGTTTAGAGCTGTAGATGTTTTATCACAGATCAGGGAAATAAATTTCTGCCAAGAACTTCTTGGGTGCACATGCAATCACCAAATTGTGCATGATTCAGTTGGACAATGGCTCAACATATACAGTGGGGCTTTCTTCTACACTTCATGTTATACTCTTCTTACTCTTTGGAATTGTAAATGACTGTACCTTCAGAACTTGAACTTTCATTTTTTGATGCTAAGAGCTTTGCTTCTGTGGGATAAAACTGTTGCAGAACTTTCATAAAAGCATCAAAAGCATGAGGGCCTTTTCGAATTAGTATACCAATAAATTCATCAACTTTGTCCATTGATGTCTTACAGCTCATTATCCTTTCTTGTTCATTTTTCTTAAGAATACCAAGATTTGGAAGCAGTTTTTCAATGCTGATGTTCTCCAGTTGAAGCTTTGACTCTCGCAAGATTTTCCTGTGCTGCCAAGACATCCCCAACTCTAGAAAAACATTTTTAACACAGCTTCTTAAAACAATACAATTTACCTGTAAATTCTGTACATGTAACTTTTTAACACATAAAGAACAACTTTGACTTTTTTTTGCAGTAATGTTTTAGGCAGGTTTCTGCCTTCAATTTATCAGTGCTTTAACAGACCCCCCTGGGGGGGGAGGGAAGAGGATTCCCAACCTTTTGGGCTGGTGATGCTCATCGTACCTTTTAGAGGTAAAAACTCAACAATTTGGTACCGCTTAGGGTGCAAGAGGCAAAAGTTTGACATTTGCATACAGTGCGGTACCTTTAGGGTTTCCTCAGTACCATACGAAAATAGATTTGGTTTTTTAGTTGTTGTTTCAGAGATTAATTCAAGTAAGTGATTGTGATATGAAAGTGCTTTTGGATGGTACCTCTTAAGATTTGAAATCGACTTGTGCCACACCCATATTGCAATTGGTACCTCTTTGGGATTCCATTGAAATTTTCTGTTTTGCATCCCCTTACAAAAAAGTTGGGAGTCCCCCCTGGGAAAAGACTTGGTGAATTTTGAAAATCATAATGATGTCACAACTATGTAAACTATAATTGACACCGAGATAATAGGATTACAGTGAATACAATGGTGCTTGGGAATATAAGTTTAATTTTTAGTTATATAAGCTACAGATCTAGATTTGATTAAATTTGTGATTATCAAGCTCTTAAAGATCTTGATCATAAATGGCATCAATTCAAATATTCTTTTGTCTCGATCAAAATTAGCTCAATCTCAATCATGAATTAAAAGTCAATTAAATGTCAAAACACTATGTTCACTATGTTCTTCTATGCAAGAAGTGCTAGTAGGCCTAGCCTAACACTAACTTAAATGTAAAAAAAAGGTATCAAAATTGCCACAAGTAAAATTGCCACTGACTTGCTTAATAAAATAATTAACTTCATTATAAGTATATTTTAGTACTTAATAGGACAGTGTTGTAAACAGATAAATAGTTAATTTGTGATTATCAAGCTCTTAAAGATCTTGATCATAAATGGCATCAATTCAAATATTCTTTTGTCTCAATCAAAATTAGCTCAATCTCAATCATGAATTAAAAGTCAATTAAATGTCAAAACACTATGTTTAAGGCTCATTCAGGCCACAGCGAGCTAGGCACCTAGCAAATTTGTTAGTGTGGTACTATCAGTTGACCAGTTGCAATTGCAAGATTGCCACTTGTTTACAGACTCATTATAACTTTGTGTGTTCTACCAAATAAAAGACTTAATATTTTCATTTAGAATTACAGTATATTTCATTTGTTGGTCTTAAATGGGCTGTTAGGTACTTGATCTGGAGTCTGCTGGACAACAGTACAGATCAAGCAGAATAAAGGTCAAGATTGAAAAATCTCCCAAATTTAATAATAAAAGATGTAAATGTAGTAGTAAGAATGGAAAAATCTTAAAAACTCAATATCTAATAGAACAGTATATAGAAGTAAACAGATCAGTATAATATATAGCAGTGTGGAAAACTCCAATTAAAAATTGCCATTCTAATTTAATTACTATTTCAAAAAAGGTGTCTCTTGCACTGTGCAAGATCTAGAGTTGGGTAAACCCCCACAGAAAAGACTTTGTAAACAGTTGTCATGAAAAACATGGCATTTAGTTTGTTATTAGGAATTACTGCTGATAAAATTGCAGACTGACATGACAATAGTGAATATTGTTGAAAATTAACAATCATACATTCCTGAGTCAAGCTGTATAGAGTGAATTTATTTTCTCAATAACTGTGTATGTTTGCTTTTTAGGAACTCCAGAGTGTTTGCAATATTGTTGTTGCCAAACATTGATTAGTAGGTTTCTATGGAATGATTTCGGCCTATGTCTTAATATATAATGTTCTTAATACATGATTTCTAAGGAAAACATATGACATGCCTTTACTTTCTAAGACACAACATAACTCAAGCCAAGGAATCCCTAAGGGATCCAGAAACATGTTGCTGTTAGCTCACCTCCAATTTTAAAGAAAATTCCATGACAGTTTTACCGATAACTTACCATGAACCTTTATACAACAGTTAATCATTGAATTAACAATGTGATTACCAGCAGGGAAATAAAGAAAAAACTGTCAGCTGTCTGTCAGCCAATATCAGTCAGTCAACTGTTAGCTGGCAGTTGGTTGACTGTCAGTTGAGATTAGCAGTTTTTCACATTTACTGTAATTTCACCAAGAAGCACATGCATAAAGTTGCATTGCACAGGCGACCAAAGCCATCTAGCTCGTTGGTCTGTCTTCCCTCAACTCTTGAGAGAGCAGGCTGTTACTCTGGCCACAAAGAACTTCCAAACAATATCTACATTTTGGTGCTAAGTTCTATTTCAATAAAAAACAGAAAATCTCTTGTTTTCGTTTTTTTTTGTGTTAATGATTTAAAACACCAAAAGATTTGAAGCATATAATGACATATATTTAAACATATATATACGCATATATGTATGCCTATACAACTGTATGTCGTTCGTAAAATAAAACAGTCGCCTGATGAGTGTTGCTCATGCAGCACGAAACAACGTTGTAGCGACGGATTAACCAAGACCACCGTTTCGTTTTTTTATATACGCATATACATGTATATGTATTCACATTTTTTGTACCTTCAGTTCTACACAAACTGATTTCCCAAAGCGATAAAAAAAATGTTATTAAAACGTATGCTAGAAATGAAAAGGTTTGCAAAATTTGATTCTTTTCAGACGAATCGGAAAGTCAGTTAGCTCATTGATAAATTTCCATTAGTTCAACATGTATATGTGATTGTCTACTCCGACAATGTTCAACGGACATGAAGTAAACATTGTAATCCGATAAAATAAGAGAGGATGATATTGAAACCAGTGTACAAAAGATAGTTCAAGGACGTAAGCTTAAACTGTCTACAGCAAAAATACCTGGCTCGTTGGATGACGGTGACAGTCCAGACTCTGCCAGTAAAGGTTTCGCTAAATGCGATCTTTCTTCTTCCAGCGCACGAACAAAACATTCGAAAGCATCTTGTCCCTTTCTGGGTAACATATCCAACAGCTTCTCAGCTTTTTCAGTTCTTGAATTCATTGATTTTACTTCTTCATCATCATCTTCAGTAAATGTGTCTAATTTTGCTAAATAAGGCAGAATTCGCCGAGGTTCCATGTCCCTTGCTAAAGCAATTCGATGTTTCTGTAGCAACTTTCTGTGACTTTCATCCATGTTTTCGAGACTTAATACCTAAACTCACAAGTATCCAACCAACTGAACAGCTCTCAAAATCTTCAAAAAAATCTGGGATTGAATACTTTTCACTTTTCTTTTCTTACAGTAGATGGCTAGCTGGGGATGTTCCCTTCGTAATCAAACATTTTTGATGTCCGAACTTCTCGAACTTCTTACTTCCGCTGGCTTGAGTCCACAATCCATACAGCCAGCAGTAGTTTGACCAAGCTCCAGCTTCTCACGGCCAACATGGCGGACCAAAACGAGGAGATGGTGTTACAGTTATTTATAAAACGACTCTCAAGAAAAATATAGAGCCGTGTCAATATGATGATGAAAGAACATCAGGGCGCAAGATGGAGGGACACTGAAGGTCGTCCGGACTCTGACACCAAAAACTCAAAAACCACAAGTAAACTGTGGAGGAAGGTTCTATTTGAAGATCTTGGTTATCCTGATAATCATGTAGATAAATCATTTCTTGAGGAAATGAAGAAGAACCGTAAGTAGTTAGTTTATGTGATTCACAGACGGCTTGTAGGGCTGTGGCACTAGATCTAGGAGGGGGTTGGGTGGTGGTATGTGATGCGCCTATCAATATAAGTCCCGAGTAGGGGGGGGGGGGGGGGAGAAAGAGGATGATTATTGAAAAAAAACCCAAAAAATATTCAAA
>JAOBAT010125465.1:0-12951 GCA_026413305.1 Hydrozoanthus tunicans
GGGGCGGGAGATGGTTAAGCAGTCCCAAATCAATAGGCCTTATGTATTTTTTATGTCAAACCACCAAGACTTGCTTTCAAATCATGAGTATTTCATAAATCAAGTCCCAAAGCGCCTACAAATGAAAAGAATTCCTTCCTGAACATGGCTTGCACATGCAAAATGCTCACACCTATTTCTTGAATATGAGGCTTGGGGAAGAAATTGACTAGTTTGATATCAACATGCATAAGGCCTATTTAAGGATGCCCTCTTAACATGCAATGCTTTAAAGGTGTTTGAAAGGGTTTTTTACAGAGTACTGTAGAGCAATTGCTTTTTCAAATATTTTTAGAAAAAAACAAAGATTTTGTGTAATTAGTAGACATTAAGTGTGTTTCTGTTTTGGCAACAAGTAGACAGTTGCGATAGTCTGGAGAAGTTTCAAACTTGTATTCATGTTAAAACTTCTGTTCAGTCTATGTAACACAAAGAATAACAAATGACCGTAAATGACAAAATAGTGTTTTTTCTGTAAAAGTATGCTTTTATTCAGACTTGTTTTACTGAATATATTAAACATTTTTTCTAATTATTGCTTTGTCAAAATGTTCCTCAAAGGCAGTACAAAGTAACACCTTGTAGGACTTTTAACTTCACTTTTGGCAAGATTTAGCCAGATCATTTATAACAGGTTTTAGGTCACAAGTTTGTCTTTCAGAACATTTGAACAAAGATTCCAACTGCGCATAGTGTCAGCCTGCCCTGAGTTTCAGTAGAGTGAAATATCACCCCCCCCCATGACCAAGCAAGAGTTTTAAGGTTTTGCAGTCAACTAACAGGTTGAAGAAGCTTACAAGTGTATAAACTTTTGTTTCGCCTTTTGAAGTTATTTTATTTTTCTGTTAAATTCTGACAGTACCCCATTTGCTGTCTTGTCAAAGGAGATTTTGTTACATTTTCCCAAACAAATATATTTATATGGGTTTCACCCTCAACCACGAAGGTGTTTGACAAGTTGTTATTACATATTTTTAGCTGTTTCTACAGGTTGAATTCTCAGCTAGTACCCAAACCTTGTCTTGTCATCAGGCCCTTGTTCTTCTAAAATCCTCATTAACTTACTATAGCAAAGAAATTGTCATTATTGATATTATTTCAATAGTTAAACATGTCAAGAAACTAAAATATAGCTATAATTTTGAAAAATTGGAATTTGTAAACGAAAAATACTAAGGTTATTGATATATAATGCATATATTCTATATACATGTATACATACACAATGACTGAGTTAATTACTTTTAAAGAGATCTTCTAAGATTACATGTGTGTTAGTTAGAACATAATATCTAGACTATGAGTACCTCTTCAAAATGAATAAAATTGCAATTGCTTTAAAGACCATAAGTGTATTGAAAATTTAACATTAACTAAATATGACAAGGCAACCAAAGTTCATGTATTATCATTTATGTCTTTCATTTGTTATATGCTGATAATAATGTCAGTCCATTTGTTCTGAAATTTTATGATGTTTTCACATGTAGCTTTTTGTTGATTAATTTCCCAGCTTGAGGAAGAAAAAGTCATCGAATATGTCGAGAAGGCTTGCAATCCAGAAACTGATGAAGGTGACTGGATTTCCAAGTTTGATTTGGTTGAAAAAGACAAGAGCCTTAAATTACAGGAAAAGGATAGCTTTGGAACCTGTCGAAGAGAGTGTCGAACCATTTCCAAAGCCTGTGAGGAGAGCATATCAGAAGTGGATACAGATGTTGGCGAACTTCTTTGGAAGAACAAGCTTTCCCTGTCTAAGCTGATTAATGAAGTTTGCTATTCACTTTCCAGTGTATGTACAAAAAAACCATCTAAGCTGGCAAAGGGCAAAAGAAAAATTGATGAGGTGTTTCAGCCAATGTCAGAAGATGAAAGAAAAGCACAACAAGTTATGAGAAAGATGCAGTAAGTTCGAGAATTCTCACATTGGCCATACTCTGCTTACATATTTTCAATTTATTTTATTAGTTCTGATACAAAAAACCCTGACTTAATGGTCACCAAAAGCTGCTTATAAGTATCCTTGGGAGGAGGGAGGGGGTAGATGGTGCTACTTAACATATCTAGCTGATTTTCAGGAGAATTCTTTAGAACAAATTAAAATAGGTTTTTTCTAAAATACTTTTTGAATCAGATTCTTGACTTGCACATACTCCCTATTTTTTACTTATATGATAATTTTTTTAAAAGGTTAACTACAGGGTCCGAAATTGTGACTCACTGGTCGCCAATGGGGCCAAAAGCTGAATGTTGGCAACCAGAATTATAAAACTGGTTGCCATCTAGTGACTAACCATTTGTATCCTCGGAATTGGAATATCCAAGACCAAGGCAAAAGTGCTTTTTGTGGAAGAAAACAGATAGCTCCCGTGGACACTTAAAATAATAATCATAATTCAAATATTAAACATACCATGAAGACCCTTTTTAACAGTTTTTTTATTTTGCATCAAAAGAGAGTCCTACCTTTCAATTTTTGATTATCACTTGTTACAACCAAAAGCAATTTTATAAAACCGTGAATTTTTTTGTAGGGGAAAGCCAGGAATGCCAGGAATGGAAATGTATTCACAAGATGACATGAAAAAAATGCGTGAACAAATGGAAGAAAAAATGCCAGATGAGGATAACACTGTGGAAGACTATCAGTCATTTGGAGGAGGGGAGGGAGTCAGTTTTGTGCAGACTGTGGTTGATACTTTTAAAAGATTTTGGGCATGGATAAAATCACTTTTTGGCTTTTCTACACTTAATTCAGATGAGTTATAGTATCGCTAGACTCAGGTTTTTGGTGGTCTAGTGTTTTGTAAAACTATTTAACTTAATGTTAGGAAAAATATAGTTCAAAAGTTTGCTTGACATTAAATAATATAGTCTACTGAGCTCTACTATGTATGCTTATACAAGTGATAATAGTATATATCTTTTTGAAACATGTACAATAGAGATTTTTAAAATTTGTTTTTTCATCCACTGTAACTGATAAAAATATAAGCAGTATAATTGAAATGAAGTTTATTCATTGGCCATGAAAGTTTCTGTGTGGCATTTTTACAGTTCAGTGAAAGCAATTCTTGTATTAACTTATTAACTTTTTAAGTATGTTTTGACGAAGTTTTAAGACAAAGATAATTAAGTTTTTATTTAGCTAGGAAAATATTAATACTACCACACATTTGACATTAAAACTAAACAGTTGATTTTGTGCTTTGACTACGAAAAATAAAATGCTCGATTTCTTTTAAAATTTGGTAAATATAGGCTGTACTTGTAACAAATGCAAGGTATATTATGATCTATATTTAGCAATAAAACACAAGTGTTATATGAACAACTCCTTATGGAATTGATTCTGCTCTACTAGAATCATTGATATAATCTCTTAGTTTACTTATTGCAGACAATACTGACAGTTTTTTAAAAGTTTCTTTTGAGTAACATCATCCCAAACCTTGTTTTTATTTGTTCTCAATAATAGAACCATCCCTTGACGTTTCAAGATGCTAAACAGTCTGTCCAAATGATTTGAAGTGTTGTATCAATTGAGTATTGAACAGCATGATAAATAGGAAGCTTGCGAGAAAAATCAAGCTAGCTTTCCCTGGATGCACAATTGATGCACATTACTGTGAAATAATCTGCTTGAGTCAGCTTCCCCCAGGGAGGGGAGGGGGGGGGGTACTAAAGGGTTAAATGGGTAGGGGGGATCATCCGAAAATTTCCCAAAATATCACTAAAAATACCAAATAGGCATGAAAAATTTCCATCAGAAAAAATACCTCTTGGTTTAAAAATTACCCAAAAATATACCAATTGAAAAATAACATTTTTCAATGGAATTAGCTAGCAGGTTTGTTAGTCTTGCACCATATGAGAGGCCTAAGATCTCTCCTCTCTTGATATCAGACCCTCCACTCTTTCCCCCGTTTTTTTCCTTTTCCCAATCACTCCCTCATTTCTTTCCCTAAAAACCCCCACTTAGATTGACAACACTACATTTAAAAAGTTTTATTTCTATTTTCCAGTTTATTAACAAAAACCAGGAGCCCAATTTAGTTATGGGCTCCTGCAAAAACCAATGAATACAGTATACAACAAGCCACTTCTGGTTGGTAAAAGAAAACTGCGTTTTGATTGGATGCAGCTCTAAACATGCTGTCGTAATGTTATGTTGGGCAGACACGAAGTCTCCAAGAGATAACATTTGGACGAACATGGCGAACGAAAAAAGGAAACTCGAAGAGTGGGAAGGTATTATTGGCAGTCTGTCTTTTACTTCAATTCTCGAGAAGTACTGTAATAGGCAAGCGAATATCGTTTTGTCAGATAGAACGGTTAAAACGGGATGGATATACACAGTTGATCCTGTTTCTCACAGTATCGTACTCGTACAAGGTTCTGAAAATGGGAGATCGGTTTCTCAGCTAAGCATTTTGTGTGCTCAGGTAGTAAAAGAGGTCATTATATTGGAAGGCAGTATGACTAAAGAAGAACTTAAAAACATTGAAACAGTATTGGACAGGTCCAAACGGTCGAAATACAGCCAAATTGAACTAAAGACGCGAAAGCATCGACTGAAAGAATGGCTGGAAAAGAACCGCATTCCAGTGACTGAAGATATCGTGGAGAGCAGCGGCATTCTTTCAGTTATGGGAGTATTGTTTGTCGACCCTCCGTATGATGCAGACTGCTGCCGATCTAGCAACGAAATAATTTTGGACAGGGTGCAAAAATTAATTGAAGCTAATCCACTCCATGTTCAGTTAGATGAAAATCATGATCAATAAAAGCTTTCTTGAACATTTTTTTTTAAACTTTTCTTAACCTTAAGTACTTTTTTTGCAACTACTGGCCCATCAGAAGGGAGAGGTGCAAGGTTTCAAAAGATTTGAAAGCTGAGCCTTGCAACTACAAAGTTGTAAACAGGCAGCCCAGGCATAAAATCAGTGTGGGCTTACAAATACACCATTTGTATGGAATCATGATCTTTAGCAACCTCGTACCCAGGCTCTTCTCTCAGGAGAGGAAAGAGCCTGGGTTCAAGGTTGGATCCCAGAGGGCATCAAAATCGTTTAGAAACCAAATAAACCAGCTAGAAAGGATCAACAGACTACCAAAAACAACATCACACCAGGGTTAGTAAAATTTTATTGAAAATCAAACTTCCATTTTTTATTTTGCTCACAATTACATACATCTGCTACATTTGTAAGCCCACACTGATTTTGTGCCTAGGCCACCTGTGGTCCTACTGGGACCAAACAATTTTTTGGTTGGTTGAGTTGTTTGTGATCTATTAGGGCTTAGAAAAAAACACTTTCATTTAGGTTGGTTGCTCAACCTTAACAACTTTGCCCCTAGTTAAAAGGGTTCAAAATGTTTCAACCAAAAAAGGTTGGAAAAGTATTCTCACTACTGGAAGTTTCAACCAAACCCAGATTAGGTAAAACAGCTTGTCCCAATAGTTGAACATGACCTCGGTCAACTGAGCCTTGCAACTACTGTAGACACATATAGTACCAGCTTAATTACACTCCGTGTAGTCATATACAGTATGATACCAGACTACAAGTGGTTAGGAAGATCTTTAGCGATACCTGAAGTTTACTATTACTGAGTATTCAATGCTTTCCAGCCACTTTTCCAATACTAAGCTATTTTCATCAACATTTTATTCAGTCTTAGGAGTTTTTTATCTCTAAAGGGCAATAATCCTCCAACTGCCATTATAAAATAAATGAAATTTAACAAACGTTCTGATTGACTGCTGTGACACACTCTTAATATGAACAAAGTGGTCTGAATATGTGGTCGCTGGGATTTATCAGCTGTTTGTGTGCCATATTTTATAAAAATTGCTCACTTGCTCTGTTTTTTGATAAAACATTTGTGAACTTTTAAGTTGACTCAAGAAGTGGGAGAAAAATTCACCAGCAGCTTGTTTTTCTAAACACTTCTTTTCTGAACTAAAAAGTTCATGCATGTTTCTTTTACTGAACAGAGCGCACACGCATGTTTTATGTTTATCTACTAACTATAATATTATCTGTTTCAACTTCTATCTCATAATTGGAACCTGTGATAACATTTAAACAATCTATGATCTCATGAATGACCTTTCCTACATTAAATTCAACCTTGCCTAGATTTTTGCATTAAACCCTACCACCCAAGTGCACATTGTATATTAAGCACTGGTGCATGAAACACCATATATTTTTTAAACAACTCTAGCAGTCTCCATAGCTGCTGCTTTCTTGTAGGACCACTTAATTCAGAGTTAAATGATTTATAAAACTATTAAAGCTGTATAAATTCATTTAAACTTTCTACAACCAACATTTTCCCCCCAAATGATTCATATAGAAGTTTGCAACTTGGTTATATAAAGATGGAAAGGAAGCACTTCTCAAGTTGAATAATAATTTATAGCATATGACTATAGGGCATTTTGAGTGACGGATCCAAGTTGTAAGTCCAGCAGGAATAGACAAAAACTTAACCTGAGGTTCAGCTCACCATGATAAAAGTCTGTAGCTCAGTGGGTAGATCATCTGATCACGTAGCAGGGGATTGAAGGTTTGATTTCCGTCAGTGACTCGGAATTTTTTCTGATCACTCAACTTGAGGGGTGCTTTCATTTCATCTTAACATTTTTTTGTCCAAGGATTTGCTTAGTTTTTGTTAAATTTTTTGCCTTTCTTGAAAATCAAAGCCCAAACATCCCATGGACATTATAATAAAATAAATGGGTTCACTTTAAAAATGCAATAGCTTTGTGGGTGCACAGTAAAAATGCAACAATTTTATCCATTCGACCCTTTGCCTTTGCCTTTGTTAGCTGTACGGTATCTGGCATAAATTCTAAGAAATAATGCAAAGAAGACAATTGTGACTCCTATTATTGCTTGACCAGCCAGTGGATGCTGGTATATAATACATGACAGCAAAATGCTGAGGACTTGGCGGGTGGTCATAATTATAATAAACACAATTGGACCAAAAGTTTTGATTGTATAGAAGATAAACAGCTGCCCTGTGGCAGAACACATGGACAGTAAAAGAGCATGGTATGCAAACATTGGGTGATTAATCATAAAAAAGATTGATGAAAAAAAATTCCCACCCTGAATCATAGACCACATGGTGAAAAAGCTGGAGAAAATGTTTGTTCCAAACATCATCTGTATGGAAGACATCTTGTATGTCTTGAATAGCTCAGACTGCCAGTTTGAGGTGAAGCTATCGAACACCATGTAGCCCAGTAGGATTAGGGCTCCTGATACAGTGGTCTCTGCGGCATGTTTCTTATTAGAGCTACCAGTAGAGAGCAAGAACAGGCTCACTCCTATGGAAAGCATCACTGCAACAAAATATTCATAGTAGGGATATGTCTTTTTTGACACTATTTTCCCCATCAACATCACTGGGATCATCTTTGATGCCTTTGCTAGTACTTGGGTCGGGAAGCTGACAAACTTAAGGGCTTCGTACTGGCACCAACTTGACAAGATGTTTGAGAATGATGAGTAAGAATAGGTGTACAATGGAGCAGTGTGCCGTGGCTGCCTTTTCAACAAGATATAGATGCCAGAAACAGTCAATGCAAGTACTCGGTTTATAAATACTAGAAACTGGGAATTTTTAAACTTGACTTCTTTTACTGTGCCATCTGGCTGAAATTCTTGATAAGATTTTGTCATCACACGTTCCTGAAGGACACCCCAAGTGAGGTAAGACACCTAGAAATAAAAAAATACCTTAGTTTATATTGCGTTCAATTCAAAACAAAACCAACACAATTATAAACTCTCATAATGGAGTACCCTTAAGCAGAAAAATACAGCTTCCACAAAAAAAGGCTAAGTATTTAGAATAATTACAAAATTTAGATGTAGCATAAATACTGGATAAAAAACTTAACGACCAAAAGTTCTCAGCTATCAAAACCCTGAGATTTGATTGGTAAAACAGTCTTAGACTAACACTTGAACAAAATAGCACAGAATTTGGTACATACTCTTGCTTTGCAACATAATGTACAAGAATCAAAGTAACCACAGCCCAACAGGGGCTGCAGAGCAACTTTTAGAGTGGGGGGGAGGGGGGCAAACTTAGAAATATTTTTACATCAGATACACCCTCTTACAAATTTAGAACACTAATTAAAGTCAGAGAAGTGGGGGGGGGGGGGGGGAGCAATTGTCCCTGTTGCCCCCCCAAGCTCCGTAGCACCTGTCCAAGCACCAATGAGCTATTCAATTTAGTGGCATGTGGACCACAGAGCTTTCATAGCAGTTTCTAGTGACTTTACATGTTTCAACATTTTTCTGGTATTTTTCTAGATATGAGAGATGGCAGAATAGAGGGTTTAGTGCGCAATATCAGCTTCCATTAATTTTAGCTGTATATCAAACATTTCAATTTGGTTTCGGCAAGATTTTCTTTTTTAGTCACCTCCTCTTGTTTATTTTGTTCTCCCCCGCTTTTTGCATGGCCAAAAAATATAATCTTGCCAAATCCCAATGGAAATGCTTGCTGTACAGCCAAGCTTCCATTAGGACAGAACTCTCACAAAGCTGATGGATCTACCAATGTTAAACAATGGCACATATATATATACTTCTTTAAGAATTTAACAAGTGTCATATTAATTGATTGAGACATACCTGAAGCCCAATTGCACAGAATATCAGTGTTGCAGCTGTTCGTGACACACTTGGGCTCCCTGTGTCACTAATTTCAATTCGATGAGATCCTTCCTCTAGACTTGGCTTTTCTTCTGGAGTTCCAAATATACACAGCTGTATAGTTCTGAACAGGCAACCTCGACCTGAAAATATGGGTTTCAAACAATACCTTTTTTAAAAATTATTTTTATCTCTTGTGTGTGCAACTTTGTGCATTTTGGGTGAAGGGCAAAGCTCAAATAAATTTTGACTTGATTTCATTTCAATGGTTTCAAGTCTCTAACTGATAATATATTCTATTTCTTCTATGCTTCCCGAACTATACAATCCATCAATTTTTGTCCTTGTTATTTACAATCATGAATATCAGAATTTCAAACAATACCTTCTTTTTCATTAAAAGATGATTTTTTTACCATCCTAATCAGGAACACTGCCGGTATTATTATTGTGGCATAACCAACAATATTCCATGCGAGACTAACGAACCAAACGTCTTGTCCTTGATCTGGGGTCGCGCTTTCGTTAGTGTTAGCAGCGTTGGTAGTCGCATCATCAGCTTCACTATGAGTTGCCTCATTCTCTTCTGCACAGTTTTTTCTTATTAAACTGCAGATGACGACTAAATGAACTGCTACGACTAGAAATGCAGATTTCATTCTTGATTGGACCAGTCCTTTGCAAAAGTTTTACAAGGCTGCTTCATTAATTTCTGCAGTACCGCTTTTCTTGTTGATATACTGCCTTTAGAAAAACTATTGTTTGACTAAATTCAACGTGATTAAGAATCTTTTTTTACGTTTCCATGGAACATGTTCTGCCAACGTGTCCGTCTGACTGATTCAATGACAAAACAATGATATTTCAATGAATTCCGACAGGATGGTCAGCGGCCGAAGTCATCCCCAGTCTTAACCGCGAACCATGATCAGTCACCGATAAAAATAACCAAGATGGCGGGATTTTTGTTAAAGAAAATATCTACAGTTTATAGCTGAATAAAAGATGGGGTGGGCAGACTCGTTGCGGAAATTCAATAAAACTAAAGAAGAAGAACGCAAAGAAGGTAAGCTGTTCAAGAATAACCAGCACAAAAAACTGGAATTTTTTTCTTTTATTGTGTGTACCGCGGTACCCAATGGATGATGATCAAAATACCTCATATACAATTTACGAGCTGACGTTCGCATGTAACCATGTAGTAGAAAATTCTTTAAATTGTATATCTGGAACTCTCTATTTCTATTTAGAATCTTCTTTGCAGGCTGTTCGAATTGATGCGATTGCTTCATATATATATAACTTACAATTAAGTGATCTTGAAGTTTCAAGACAATATTTATACTAAATGCCGAGGAAGAACAGTTTAATGTCTAACACCTAGGTATGGTCAGTGGAATCAAACTCAAAATCAAAATCACTCAACTGTGATGGCAGCAGATCATTCAGAACAGTACTCAATCATGTCCATTGTGAACAGGGTCGCGCAGTGACCGAAAACTTAAATTAATTTTACATTCAGGACAAAGTGAAGTTGTTTAAATGAGTGGATGAATAGATCTTCATAAGGCAGTCAAACATAATGTAGTTAAACTAATCCTACAATTTAACTTTTTGATGTTTCTATTTAAACTAATAAGCCCTCTGCTACCCGAGGCTTTCTCAGACTGCCTGTGCCGATTATGCTCAAATTTTGCATAATTCTTCTAGTAAACCAAGCCCAGAAGAGCTATAATGTCATTTTTAATCTAAAAAAGCTTTGAATTGTTTCAAACAAAAATTCTGTTTGTTTCCAACTTATTTTGAAGTTTACTGGCTTTCAAGTTAAACAAATAAAGATTTTACCTGGTGTAATTTGATCCCAAAGATAAAAGTAAATGAATTCTCACTACAAGTTCATTGTCTGCAACCTTATGAACAACATTTGTCCAGTTAGTTCATTTCACCATCTCGAAGACCTTGTCTTCAACATTCTTTTGCAGAAGCTTCATAAGATTTACTGATTTAGCACTTTCACACCCACTTTCATTTATACTAATACAAAAATAGTGATATCAAGAATGAAGTATTGAAATAATTAGAATTGTGCTAGTGACCTTAAACTTGGTCAACAGTAGCCAATACATAATTTTTTAAAGGTTAGTAGTTATTTTTACTGTGAATTGCTCTGGACACCAATAATTCTCCACACAACACCACTATTAAGTTGAACCAAAAATCAACCACCTATTAACTTTTTGGTATTGATTCAACAACTTCCACATTTCTCTAAAATATACAATTATTGTTTTACCAAATAAACTATATATGTCATGGTATAATGGTACTTAAGGTATTGCATTACCCTTCCAAACATGAAACATCAAGTATGAGGGAAACTGATTTAATATCAAGGTTTGCCTCTGCTTGTTTGATTTTTATAGATACCTATTCTCAAGTCCTTTGTTTGAGTAAAGTTTGAACAAAACAATGTCAAGACTACAGTGTCTGAATTGTCAGTATATTCCATTCTTTTATGTAGAGCTTAATTTTTTTTAATCAAAAAGCTTAAATGAATGCCATTTCCAATCTTGTGTTCGCAATGCAGGTGTAGAGTCACAAGGTGCTGAAGGTTCCAAAAGTGAAACTGAACTTTTCAGCGAGTACTACAACAAATATAAAGGAGCTACTGCGACTGGACATGGAAAGAATTATCATAAAATTCCAAGATTCTATTACAAGGTGTTCTAACTAATATAATTACTTACTTTTGATGAATTAGATGAAGACTTGTTGATTGTGTAGTTCCAGAAAACATCCACATCCCTACCATGGAATAAGAAATTCCAGGGGGGAGAGAGGGGTCTGATTGCTAGAAAACTCCAGGGAGGAGAGGGGTGAAAAGCTGGCAAATATTCCTAGGAGAGGTGGTAGGCATTTGGAAAGATAGATATCTCCAGATCTCCAGCTTCAACTTTCTATCTACAAAATAGACAGGGAAATTGATGCAGTTCATTTTAGCATCATTAACCAAATTCATTAAGTTTTCATAATGTAACTGTCTATCAAATGAATTTGTAAATGAAGTGCTACAAATTGTTTATAAGGACATTTATAATTTTCAGACATATTTTTCTTTTAACAACTTGAAAAGAAAGGAAAAGTGTAAAGCACTAAAGTTCAGGGGGGGTAGGGATGGGGGTAATAAGGGCAATGAGCTGTGGAAATTCCAGTTGGTTGGGGGGGGGGGTCTTGCTAGATGCCCCCAAAATAGATATTTGGGAATTCTGGGGAGTTACTGCTCCTTAAATGTAACAAAATCATTCATTCCATGTCCTGTTATCTAATAGTCATAACTTCTTAAAGTTTTATAGGTTTTGAGGCAAATTGAAGTGCTTTCTGAGGTTTAGTGCAAAAAAGGGAGATTTAAAGGGAGGTTTACATTTTTGCATTACACCTCAGAAAGTACTTTAATTCACTCCAAAAACTATACAAATGTAAGAAGTTGTGACTACTAGATAACAGAATGTAGAATGGATGATTTTGTGACATTTTAGGAGCAATATTATACAAAATTCAAGTTTCTCATACATTTGCTTAATATAAAAAACAGGTTGGCATTTTTAAATATCCTGGCAGGAGCATGGGCTACCTGTGGTATTATCATTGATTCAGACGTTGTCAGTCAAAAATGATGTTTTTACTTTTAAAATGCATGTTATATGATTATTTAAATTCAAGTTCTAATTGTTCTAAAGCTTCCATCTGAAGATGAAGTGCTACTTCAAAAGCTTAGAGAAGAATCAAGAGCTGTTTTTCTTCAAAGAAAAAGTAGAGAGCTCTTGGACAATGATGAGCTTCAGGTAATGTAGGTTTGTTGTTAAATCGCTCATAGATAATAAACTTGCTGGCTTTGAAAGCCGTCAGTGTGCAACGATGCTTTGTTGTCGGTTTGTCCAACAGTTTTGTTTCAGATCTTACTGACACCAATTCAACTGGCAACTTATTGATTTGCTTTTCAAAACCTTTAATAATTGTATTTTGTACACTGTCAAGATTGGTGAACAAAAGAGATAGATGAGCAAAGACCTACAACTTACAATTGTTTCATAACTAGCCAAGAGATTAACTATCAACAGCTTATTATTTATTACCTTACTTATTCTAATTTAAGCGCCAACTATGAAAATAATTTCTGTTTTGTTTCCCATTAAGGCGCCACGGAAAAATGTAATTATTTTTT
>JAOBAT010125476.1:0-12950 GCA_026413305.1 Hydrozoanthus tunicans
GGGGGGATGGGGTGGAGATCCTGGGAGGTGTGGATCAAAGCGGATAACAGGAAAGAATGGAAGAACTTTGTGATGGTCCTATGTGCCACTCAGGCATAAAGAGGACTTGATGATGAAGAATAGTTCTTGGTGTGACTAGATAAGAAATACCGTTCTGCTGACTCTCTCACCTGGTCATAATGATCCCAAATTTCGTCAAAAGATTTCCTTGACATACTCTTGCGTACCTGTTAAACAATTCTTAAACATTTTAATTTGGAGCTATAATAATTAAGGTCCATTAAGGAACCTGTCATTTTAACTTACGATTCTTATTAATGGATTAGTTACAAACCATCATGGTATTTAGGATGGGTTGTTTGTCTGTAAAAGTGTGCTTCGTTGATTTCTTTTTTCACAGACTCGTTTTCTCCTTTTTAAATTCCGAATGCAATGCATGTGGAATTTATTGGTGATACCACATTCAATGTACATATTTATGCGTGAACTCATATACATTAACAATGGTTAAAGTTAATAAAAATTGATGAAAAATTTTAAACTGCTTTCGACCCTTAACCTCATTTCACTTATCGTTTGTCCATGCTACCGTATCCAATGGACCAACTCTTAGAACAATTATAGAAGATGTAAAACTGAGAAAAATGCAACAATACATGTACAACAATAAAATTGCAATAATAGCGTAGGAAAGATGGAAAATATGTAGACCTTTATTTTTGAATGTCGGCGATTTCAATATATTTTTGTTTCCATTCAAATCAGCCCTACGTAGCCTCGTTCTGGAGATAATTCACCCAAAACGAGGCTGGTAGGACTTGAATGTAGATAAATGCAATTTAAAGTCTCTATCAAGCTTATTTCTTTACTTTTTGGATTAAAACTGTTGTCGGTGAACTCAAAATTCGAATAACTAAATAAAATTTCCACGTCTAAGTATGCTTTTTTAACAAAAAAGATTGGAATGTAAGTTTTGACCGAGCAGGCCGGGGACTGGTTACTTGTTACGTAGCAGCAGTGAGTTATGCGGTTTTTGTTTAAAAAATTTCATTTCTGTTAAAAAATGTCACAAAATTTTCATTTCAAGCATTTTCAAGGGAATAATTCATTGAATAAAGTTGTAACAATGTGACTATTGTAGCCAGAATTAAGATTTTTGAGACAAAAAGGATTTTCTCTGCTTTATGCCTCGTGCTACGTCATATGCCTCCTGCTACGTCATCATTGCACGCTTCAAGTCTAACAAATGTAACAGGAACGGCCAGAAAAGGTTTTATTTTCAAAAATTACTATTATTAAAGGATTCTACTTTTAATCTGGAACTTAAAAAAATAAGCTTGATAGGGACTTTAAAATTGCCGCCATTAATGAATTGGATCGCACGTGACGTCATAGCGGCCATGTTGGTTGCCTTGAATAAAAGAGTTTTGGTGATTTCTTTTGTTTAGAGCACAACATGGCCGTTTCGTCTTTTGTCTTTGACGTCTCTAGTGATTGAGTGCAACCCAATAATTTATAAGGTTAAGATTACTTACAAACCTATCGTTAATAAAAGGGTTAAAATTCATTCTTGATTCCTTCATTAGCAACCGCGTTGGTGGTTTAACTTTCCAAAAGATAAATAGATGTAAATAAAATACATGCACATATGGGACCAAAACGTGTAAAAACTGAACTTTACATTTGCAAAATAATTTTGTATATATATCTTTTACATTTTTTTATTTCATCTCTTTTCTTACTTTTAATTATATATATTTACAGAAATAGTGTTTGTTGATGATAGAATTCATAAACGAAAAGAGAGAGGGTACTATTTAAATAATGTGCCCTTCAACTTTCACATTGTGGTAAAATTAAATTTTATTGATTCGATAGCGTTATTATTGCACGTATTATTTTTTTCGTACCTGAAAGTAGCGAAGAAAGTTCTGCTCAACCGGAAGGATTCTAGCGATAGAAAGAAGGCATTAATACTAAATGTGTGTCGTTTAGTGTTCAGCTTGTTCCGTTATAGGCCGAATTATCAGAAATAACGATAACCGATGTCAGAATATTGATGGCGCAATCAAGTTCAAACTTCCTTACCTAGCCAGCTCAGACAGTTCTATCAAGGAGTCTTGATTTCTGTCAAACATATCAATCTATTCATAACGAAGAACATAACAAATTAAAAATCAGTTGTACTTGTTCAGTAATTTCTTGCAGTTCGCAACACCACAATCCTCTTTGGTCTGAAGGTGCTTTGCGTACTAAAACGTCCGAAAGAAATTAAAAAGTAATGTGCAACCATATAGCGTGCCTATGAGCTGTCACCTTGATAGATGACTTACAATACAACCCCGATATAAAGAAGTACAAACGAGAAACTCACTTTGTTGTAACGGGGGTTAAAAAAAACACAAAGAAATTCCGGTGTAGTACGTCAAAATTATTGTACTTGTTTTGTGAACTTCGTTTTATCGGTGTAACTGAATATCTATTGTCTTACAAAATTGGTTGACTAGCATTTGGTACAAAGCATATGAAAAAAACTGTTGCCGAAGGGAAAAACATCGTTTTGTTACTGTTTAAAGTTAGCAACTCAGGTTGTGATTGGCTCATTCAAGTTTCCGATCGCAGAGTCATGTAATCGACAAGTGTGCAGTTGTTATCTTTGCCACAAAGAGCCAATCAGATTTAAGAATATCGTTGCTTTTGAATATTAAGGGGATTATATTTATCTATTTATATATCTATTCATTTATTTATTTAGCTTCACTGTTCTTGGGTAGTCGGTGAACCCAACAGGTTTAATTTTACAACCCAAGTATTGGACTCCGAGGGCCTACGGTTTAACGTCCTTATCCGAGAAAACGCGAAGGTCTAACCTTTTGCAGATGTTATAGCAAAGGCAGCACCTTCTCCTCAGTTATTTTAAGACACCGAGTGAAGGTCCAGCACCGGGAATCGAACCCGGGCCTCCGCACGACAGAGTGGCGCCTTACCAACTGGGCTAACCAGGCAAGCAACGTCAGTTTTCTCTTTTGCAAAAAAGTGACGCAATGTTTATTTTCGATAAACAATCTCTTTAATTATAGTGTTGTGTAAAACAAACGTTCACCTACAAAAGATTGCGTTTCTTTCTCCACTTGGTTCTCACTCATATCCATATTCTTCTTCGCCATTAAATCATGGATAAACCCCTAGAAGAACAATTTCTATTGACATCAGTGATTCCCATGCATTACATACAAAGATGGCGATATCGAATAACAACATGGAAGGTAATGGAGCAACGCACAATGGGCTGGTTTAATATTAGTAAATTATCAGTAAATAACAAGTCTTTGTCAGTACACTTTAAAAGTACTTACATGAAGTTGTTGAAAGTCTAAGTACCCGTCCTTGTCCGTGTCGTAATGGTTCCATATCTACAAACCATGAAAATATTTAGTACACATTTTAGCACATGACTTTAGTTCTTAGCACAAATCTTTCAAGTCATGCTTTTTTAAACACTTTTGTATTATTCTCATATCTTCCTTAAATCAAAACTCAACGCCTAGCAGTTAAACAAATTTTTTTGCAGGCCATAGTTATTATACGGACTGACATGGATAGGAAACTTAAGCCGGCAAAACCTCAAAAGGGAAATACAAAGAATGTACAAAGATGCTTTGTTTTATGATAAACGAACCGTGACCCTGCACATTCTTTGTTTCAGGTGTTAGTGAGAATATTCTGACTGGCTATTTGTTGATTTGCATTTCAAAAGCTTTTGTTTTTTCTGCACGTTTTGTGTTGGGTCAAGACCAAAAAACAAAAGGAAAATGGCGAACAAAGACACACAACAATGGTTTCCTAACCAGTCCGTATATACTAACTTTGTGCAGACCTGCCCCTTGGTCGACTCTGATACGATGCATTTTGATAATGTGGCACGGAAGGCAAAGGTAGACAAAAAAGTGACTTTATCATCAAGCTGCCAAAATCTACAAGGTTCCTGAGACTAACAGAGTTTATGAAATTGGTACTTTAAAAGTATAGCAGTTGTCTCGATTTGTCTTTGGATGAGGAAGGGATGAGGGGCTTGGGTACTTAAACTTTGCCATTGGATGTTTTAAACGGAGTTAAGATTGTTTAATAAGCTGCTGGGTAGTTAAAAGCGCACTTACTCTCATGAAGTCAATGCTTGTTAGTTTGCTGTCCAAAGGTAGTTGCATTAAGATGTTCTCGCGAGGAAGGAAAACTTGCTTAAGCTGTAATGGAGATGAAATCGATGAAGCTTGAATCAGGTGAACACAGCACGATATACTTCCTTTTCATAGATTGCAGAGATTTCAATATTCTTTTTTCTACATTGAAATTAGCCAAGCTAGCCTCGCTTTGAATAACGAATTGATTCTTATTTTAAACTCAAAAGCGAGGCTATCCAGATAAACTTGAATATAGACAGAAGAATCTTAAATAAAGTCGCTTTTTATGAGAAAGGGGAATGGAAAAAGAGCAAAACCCACGATCTGTAGTCGTTAAATCTCTAGTTTCGGATTAATAAGTAAATAAACTTTTATTTGTGTTTTGTGTATGTGTGTGTGTTTTTTTTTGCCATCCGGTTAAATTTGATTTCCTGTTTTCGTTAGCTTCATTGTATTACTAGTATCAAAGCCTGTATAATCATTGCTGTAATTTGTCATTATCATTAAAATCAGTTTTACAAATTAGACATGATTGCATTTTTTTTATTGGGAGATCATGCTAGTTCTAGTGCGAAACTCTTAAAACAACCGGCCAAAGTTTACTAGTTGGCTTTAATGTCTCATATTCAATCATGTGCCACCTACTGGCAATAAAGTAATTCAGCTGAAGAAAAAGGACGTAGTTACTTACAAGGCAAAATAGTCACTTACTGTTTTAACCGGTATTCTAGCTTCCTCGTCATTTTCATTCAGTTGTGTGATCTTTCCTTTGAAATTATTTTTCATCTCTGTTGTTTCATCATCAACCTTTCAGAAATTTGAACATCAAAACGTTTAAAGTGAGCCACAAAACCAAAACCATAATTTTTTGGAACAAGCTTGAGAGAACTTTGCTTTTCATCGTGAGTAGTTTGCTTTGTTCGATCAGTTGTTCTATATTGCATGCTCGCCTTTATTTACTGCATATCACGTTCAACGCAACACGAAGGAACTTAGGGCCGACCCGCTAGCTACTCAGGAAAAATTGTTATTTTTTAGAGCAATTTTAAAGCCGAGAGGTATTTTTTTAGGATGGAAAGTTTTTATTCCTTGGTATTTTTTAGGATATTTTGGGGGACTTTTCCGACGGTTATTCCTACCCTTGTGACCCCTAAGTACCCCCCCGTAACTAATTAAACTTGGCCAGTTTAATGAGGTAAACCCACTCACACGCTTCTGTTCCAAAAGTCTTAACAGCTGATAGTAAACAGAAACTCGTTGAAATACAAAATCGCCAACACGGGCCAACTCGAAACACATCATGAAAAATTACCGCTGACCGGTACACTGGTGCGGTTTATCATCTTTTATGTTGTCAACTCTCAGATCAGGAAAATAACTGCTTATAGACCTCTACAGCAAACGTTATGTTTTTAACATTTGATGCCTTACCCTTCCTTTAAGTTGTAACAATTCTGACAACATCTCATCGATATTCTCGGTTGAAACAAAACCTGTCCCTATATAAGAGATAATGTAAGTAGTTTCGTGGTCCGCGCGCTTGAGCCATGAAAAAAGGTCTATAAGTTAAGGTATGGACCTCGCACTCGGTTAATATATAGAGGTTATTACACGGTAGCTCAATTATACGAAGTTCATCACCGCAAGTTGGTTAATTTAAAAAAAATCCAGAAATTCTTCACGTATATTGCTCCGAAAGGGTTCGATTGAAAGCTTAGGGATGGGGCTATAAAACCTGATATGTGTTTTTTTTCCCAGATGTTATAATTATGAGAGATTGAAAATGCAAACTTTAATTCAGATGTGCCTTATATTTCATACTTAAGAACACCGAAAGTAGTGTGTTTTTAAAGGTAAAAAGACCCCAGCAAATCGTGACAAACTACCAAGATTTTTTCGTCAAACAAGACTTTAAAGATGGGGCTATACAGCCTATAGTGTGTTTTTTGATAAGCGCATCGAAATCGTTCGCAAATTGTAGCTTGGTATTAGAGTTTGAGCCGAATTGCACCATTTTCCTTTATAATGAACTGAGACCAATGCCCGTGACGATCGTTATCAATGTGCTAATGATATGCAAATATACCCACATGTCCGGTCATTCTGCCCTATGAGTGAAAAAAGGTGAAGCTAAACTTCGTATGTTCCAATGTTTGCGCTACTGTGTAATTTCCTTTATTAAATGAATACGAGTGTTTGTTTGCGCCGAAATGAGTGTGAGAAACAAAGAAATGACGACAGCGATATCTTCACTAGTGAAGATATGGAAAACGTCACTCATATCCCGGATGTAGTTTTGTATGAAATCGAATGATGTGTATTGCAGTAAAACACTCATATCTATATAATGAAAGGTATCCACGTGACCTCACCGAGTTTGTAATATGAAAATTTTTACAAACGTAGCACGGAACCTTATTGATGTTGAGTATTGACGTCACAAGTCACGCGTGGCATTGTTAGAGAACAAGAGTGTTACAAACAAGCAATGTTCTTTGTAGGACAAAGAATTGTTTTAGTTTTGCTTGATACGGCTTTTGTTTAAAAGCTTTTTTTTAACAGCTTCGACTCGTTTTTGTTTCACAAAGACCAGATTTGTCCATGCACTGGAAAAAATCTGTGTTTGTCATACACTGCATTAACGGCAATTATAACGCAAAGCGTTTGATTGGCTAAGGCTAATTTGGATTTATTAACGAACCGAGGCATACAGGTTAATCATGGTTAGCTCAAAATCTTAGATTAGCTAGAAATCAAACCAAAAGCATGCGCATAGAGATATATATAAAACACGTGCAGTTGTAATTATTTTGTCTTCCGCGTATTTTTTGTGTTTTATCAGTTAAGACATTAAAACGAATAATACTTAAAGAACCTAGATATATTACGGTCACTATATGGAGACCAGTTTTTACTTCAGAGCTCTGTATCTTGAACACATTACCAGTAGATAAATGTCAATCAATCCATTTATACTTTCCGAAAACACTTGTATTTTTACTATCTTAAACTGACCGAAATGCGTTTTAAGATTGATTGTACGCAAACGTTCAACTTCAATCTGTTCTAAATGCCAAAACTGTCGCCCAATATGTAACCAGCATTGGTGATAGGCCTTGTTGTTATTAACTTAAGTTGTTAAAGTTATCACTAGCTAGTTGTTAGTGCGTGATTTAAGTCGATAATTTTAGTTATTTACTAGTATACTAGTTGTTATTTTTCTACCTCAAAAATTTTTGTTTTGCTATGAGTTATGTTTCAAAGGGATAGTTTTGCTAATTCATACTATGAAGGGTTAGTTGTTTTCTGATAGTTGAAAGCTGATAGTCATAAATCTTAAGTTGAAAGTTTTTTAGTGTAAGTTGACAATTTCGGGTATTAGCAGTAGTTTTATATTTTCAATATTATCTTTTAGTTATACTCTAGCAATATCTCGATTTATTCATATAGTGGTGTCATAAATGGAGCAACGCACTGTGTAGACTTTCTGGCTTTATGGCGAAGCTAATAAAAAAATGGAAACATTTCTGCTTCTGTTGTGCACTTCCAGAACCTGAGAAATCCATTTAGCCGAATTTTTTGAACTCAAATTGTCTGCCTTTTACATACATTTCGTTCTCAGAACTAATCAAATGGAGTAAGAGTGATAAAATTGTTGTTTCGCGAAGGATATTACAAATATGAAATAACCAGATGTGTTATCAAAATACTAGAGAACTGCTGACTGGAATAACAAAGTTAAAACTTATATATTTTTTTCGCTGAACTAGGTTTAATGGTCAACACAAAGGCGTCGCAAAGCTTTTCATGTAGTGTTATTTTTCCAACGAACAATCTCTACAGTGTTGTATAAGATAACCTTTAACTTACAAAAAATTATGATAAATTTGTTGTTTCTCTAAGCATAAATATTGTGTACATAAACTAGTGAGATAAGTTTTCTTCTATAGTCTTCATGTTCGATGGAAAGACAGCGCGCACAATGCAATGAGCTTTTCGTGTAAAGGAAACGTTAATACGAATTAGCTTTAAGGAAAACAGCTGCTGTATATAAAAAACGAACTTTATTTTCCCTGAAAAACACTCTTACCACAAGTATTCTTTTGTTTTGAAAGTTGTCAAAGGAAAGGATAACAAGTGACGGATGTTGATTCGAAATACTTTATTCATTCTACGACGACTGTTCACAAAGTATAGGTGCCACCTGCCGTATTGTAGTTGTTTAATTTAAACACAGAAGTTTTGACATACATTTTAACCATTTTTATGAGCATGAATAAAAAGCTGATCCCATAATTCGTCTCTATGGACTGTAAAAACATATTTCAAAAGTATACAATCCAAACGATTCTCAGTCTCAGGACAGAATCCCTGTCGAATATCGTTTTGAAACCCTTTGCAGCCATAACGTGACAAGAAGCTAAACGGGCAAATTCTAAACATCATGAGATATTACTGAATAGTTTTTCATTTTCCAAGGCACTGCATTTTGGTTATTTGTTCAAGTGGTAAGTTACAAATGGAATAAAAGCGTACCTTCTGGATCAAACATCTCCAAAGTGTTTTCAAATTTTGACGCAGAGACGATATGTGATTTTGTAGTGGCGTCTGCCATTTTGGGAGCTTCCAAACACTGATCTTTCCTCTCTGCGGGGAGAACAGAAGTCTAAAACGGTTGAATACAAGAACAGCTTGGCCAATCATCTTTTGAATTCGTGTTAATTTGCGTAATAGTCGACGATGGCGGCTTGTCAAAAAATGGAACATAGTAATTAGTAAAAACCTTTAGATATATTATTTTGAGGTAATGTTTCCACCACAAGACAAAAACCGAGGTAACCCGTGAAATTAAAATCCGTGGAAAGATTTCTTGGTCTTATATGTAATTTCAAATCTTAAAGTCCCTCTCGCATTAAAGAACAAAGTGTTTTTGTGCTTATAAAGGCCCAATAACTACAAGAAAAGCTGTAGTTGTTGAATGTTAGGAAATTGAACATTAACATCTTAGATAGAAATGATCACAGAAATTTGTAATTCAAAATAGGTTCAATTCTATTGGTTCGCTTGTGTGGCTTAATAATCTAGCTGATAATGGATTAAACCTTACAGAAACCACTGTGCTATTGAATGTGTGAATACTACAGCTTGAAATTAAAATCTTCAACTTTGTTTGTTTTTCTTAAATTTCTGAACTTTCTCATAATTATGCTTGTACTCTCTTTGACCCCACCTTAGATAGCTGTAAATTTGTGCCAAAAATTTGAAACAAAAACAGGAAAAAATAATGGCTTGAATTTTCAAATTGTTGGCTTCCAAAGTGGATGTTAAAGCTAATGAAACCTGTATATAAAAACTAAAGAAGGATTGACGTTAGATCTCCTATGATGGCCTTGTCTAAGACGCTGTCTGGTCGAGATTATATTACTAACCTCTGCTCTGCCTTGAATCTGTCAGTGTTTTCAATCAGATTCCGAGAACAACTCCAAGAAGCCAAACTCGCCAGTTTTAAAATCTTTTATCTTATCTTGTCTAAGTTCTGTTTTACAAAGTTTTTACAGATTATACTGCACCGGCTTAACTAGAAAAAATCTTTTATGTTGTCTTTTTAAGAATAAATACGCTTAGCAACAAATATTCTAAGCAAAACCTGGATACAAAGATTTTGCTGAAAGCACTAGCTTCGTTATATTAAATCTTTATCAGGAAAAAAAAAACGACTGAAACATGCAATATATAACGAATTACGACAGCAACTATAATTAGTAAGGAAGCATTTGAATTACACAAAGTGAATCACACGTTAACTTTCAACCAGTTTCAACCAGAATTAAAAGATGTTTAGGTCAACATTCAATAGATTTAACCCAAAGCCCTTCAACGCCCTTGGGGCACTTCTAAGCTCTTGCGTGCTTTGAGGAGCGTTTTGTTTGCCTCTTTTTTCTGTGTATTGTTCGTTGACGTAAAAACTAATTTCTGGGTATTCGCTTTATTTTCTTCATTATCTTAGTTGCCAAAAATCAATTATTTAACTGCTTAATGAAAACACTTTTAAGTTTAAATTGTAAACAATTTTTTGCTATGTTGGGTGGGAAAACGCACAAACAAAATAATTACGGTGTTTTGTGAAAAAATGTTGACAATTTTCTTTTTCACTACCAGATGCAAAAATGTCAGAAACTAGGCAAAACTAAGTTGAAAATAACACAACTAGTCTCTCCAACATTTTACTTCCAACTTGTCATATGATACAATAAATGGACTTTTACTATCCTTGCTAAACTTAGACGAAGTGCTGCAGTTTATGGATCAAGAAATTGTTCCCCAACGAGCTTTTGAGTTTTGAGCATTAATCTTATCAATCCGGCAAGTTTTGAATAGTGTATTTAGGTCTACAGTTATGGAGATTTTTCTATATACTTTCTTTTATCTTTTTGAATTCTATTATTTGAAATTTATTAGTAGCTGTTTTCAACTTCTGTAACCCGAAACTAATTACACTGTAATTTACATTAAAAATGAAACTACAGACTATATTTTGGTTAGCTTTGGGTAGAGACGAGGCAGCAATTTTAAAAAATCATAAAACTAATACATTATAGAAAGTTGTGAAAATAACTTTTTTTCTTTTCTGTTTTATTTTTCTAGCCCTTCTCAAAAGTTATTTTTCAAAGACATAATTTTCAACATGAAACTTACCAAAATAACTGGAAGGCCTACTCGAAGTAAAAAAAACGTGTGATGAAAAGAAATCATAAAGTGTACGATACGCAGCTGATTGGTGTTTTGGGTGAAAGATAAAAACACATACAAGCACTAACGCATTTGGACTGCGAAATTTTAAAGAACTCTTTTTGCTTTTAAATTTTTTGTTCAGCATTATTTTAAGATTCTCATCATGCACTTTAACATTTGAAGTGGAATGCCCGAAGAAGAAGTCGATAGAGTTGAATCTTTTGAGCTCTCATTTGTTCGCTAGATTTATGTATTAAATAATCTCTTGAATGACAAGCGAGTTAATAATGGCAGCAATCAGTCAGCTATCTTCAGCTGTACAGCCGTAGGGAGTAATGTTACTTTTCCTATGAGCATAAATGATAAACATCAGGTTTTTTTTTTTCTGCGGTATCTCGCCCTTTCTAAACCACGGCTGGGTTGTTTAAAGTTTGATTAATCTTATCCCTGTGTGTTTAGCCAAAAGTCGTAAGATAGTTTCTTCTCTAAGGAAAGATTTATCGGTTCCTATAAAAAATTGTTTAGATTTCCACGGGGGGAAAAATTTATTAATTCAGAAAAACGTAGGTAATTTCGCCCTGGGTTAGCGCTAATTGGCTTTTGAACAACTCGGCGGCCTAGAATACCTAACTTTACGTACTAAGAGTCCATCAACCTGTGTACAACATAGATTTATAATAAAATGCAACGAAACTTTATTTCAAAGCAATAATTTTCTGTGCTATAATAATCTATCCAGTCATATAGGGTTTCATTTTAAGAATTAATCAAATAAACTTTTACTTTTTTTTTTGTCCACATGGAATTTTTGTTAAATTTAAAACATAATTGTTTCGTTTAGAAATTAAGCAATAAATGAGCGAACTGAAAAGAAAGAAATTTGAAAGGAAGAATGAAATCTTGCGTGCAATAAAAAATCTCAGAACGAGCAATTGAACACATTTCTTTGTAAAAGCTTCGCTTGGACTAACGCCCACTATAAGTTTCATTGTTTCGGTCGAAAACAACGCCGTTATTTCCTCTTGACGACTATCGACTCAAACTGTTCAAGCAAACATAAACTCAATTGCTGAGTTACAAGAGATTTTAACCTTGATCATTTTTTGTGTGAATTTATGTGCACCATACACTTTTTGTCAAATGTTTCCAAACTTGAGTATTTTAAAAAATTGACAGGAGACTGTTTCAGTAGTTGGAAAGAAGCAATCGTTTGGACGAGTGAACCAGTTTTAGCATAAACTAAATGCACTCAGCTGAATGGAGTTAATTTAAGATACTATAACGGGTGTTCGGAATTTTAATTTGCACCAATGCACAGAATACACGTCGGACTATACAAGAGAATTCACACAGGTTTTTGATTCCGGATTCCGAGCCCCTGACAACCTTATGCCAAAAGTTAGAGTTTGTTATGAATCTTCAAAAAAACGTTTTGCAATGAACACATGTCATTTCAAAGTCAAAGTCTTAACGGCTTAAAAACAAAATTAATTTATTAAGAATTGGGGAAAGTTTAATGTTAACACAAAATATCAGTTTGGGAAAATTTTGGCACAACCTCAAACCAGCAAACTTCCAAGCTTTTGCTAAAAATATTTCTACTGTATACCAATATAAATTCTCGGTTAATTTATGTTTTTTTTCCTGCATTGAAAAGGGCAAGTTCTAGGAGACATTACGATTTATCTAGTGGTTTTCAAGACAAAAATGTAGAAAGCTAATCAATTTTTTAAACGGCCGAGCTATTAATTTATTCAACCGTCTTATCAAGATGAAAGTTAGGGAAAAGGTCAAAACAATGGTACTTCTTAGGAACCCAATTTAGGGGGTGGGGTATTATGTGACGCCACCCACCGCCTTTTTTCAAAAGTGCTGAATTTCAGGAGCAAACATCATGTTCAATAAAATAGATATTGATAAAGTGCTTGCAACAACGCCTTCTTTGTGGAGAGAGGAGTCCATAATACAATGAAAACCAATACCCCTAAATCAGGTTTTGAGAAATTGAGCTCTGAAAAAGTGGGGAGGGGTGGGGTAGGG
>JAOBAT010125487.1:0-12949 GCA_026413305.1 Hydrozoanthus tunicans
AAGTTCCTTCTCAGAAATTAGTCACGAAGTAACGACTCGTCATTCGCCAAAGACAGAAACATAACCATGAAGTAAAATAGCACAGAGTAACTTTATGTTCCTCTGGCGTTTTTCAAATCAGCACTTTTCAAAGCTTGAGAAAATATAACAGTTGACAAAGTGCTTTTTTTCGGTATAGGACGCCTAGCTTGTTTTTTAGCTTCATCGTCTTTACATTCGGAGGAAGGAGGCTTATTAGAGAGGGGAAGCTTTAAATTTGAAGTTCTAGACGGGGGGCTCATTAGAGAGAGGGGGGCATATTAGAGAGGGGAAAGGGGGGGGCTTATCTATAATTTTTTTTTGTTAAAGACATAAACATAACATGAAGTTCGTTTTCGAGACACATTTTCAAAATAGCAACTAGTAAGTTTGTGTTTCTCTGGCGTCTTAATCGGCTATTTTCAAAAACTTTAAAAGATATAATCGTTTAGTTGATAAAATGTCTTTTCGATATAGGACGCCTTGTTTTTTAGCTTCATCGGGAGGGGGGAACTAATTAAAAATTTGAAGTTCTAAACAGAGGGCTTGTTAGAGAGAGGGGCTTATTTGAGGGGTTTACGGTATGAAGTTTTAACGTAGGCAAAAACACAAACGATCAACGAAAGCGTGGCAAGTAGGGGGATAGAAAGAGCGGAGCGCCTTGCTTCTTTTGCTCAGCTTGTGTTACACTTTCGGCGTTTTTAGAGAACAAACTTAATTAAATCACTGAGACTGAAATCGCCTAAGTATAAGAACAAATTAAGAACAAACTGAGACTGAAATCGAGATTTATTAAGAATAACTAATAAGTAAAAAAATTGCTTTGTCCGTGTATATATTATTTTACACATTGCAAGTTTCAGATACTTGTTTGTAACAAGGTGGGCAAAATTACTTCGAGCTGATTGGCCGGCGGATAGCAGCGAGGGCATTTTCTTCTAATTCAGTGCAAAACTACTTAGCGCTGATTGGTCACTGGTATACTTACAAAGATTTCCGATCAATTATTGTGGTGCAACGCTTTCTCGCGGGATACAGCGGAAAATGAAGAACTTTGCCCTCAATGTCACATAATTTTGGGAGAAATTGAAAGTACTCACAAAATTAACCCTATTCAATTTGTTCTGCCCCATTCAATTACTCATTCTAAATGCTAGGCTATAAAAGCCCCATGTACACGGCAGAAGCATTTCTTGCGACGGCTTCGATGAAACGAGTACGCGTTCTGGGTTCGACACAGATAAACGATCGACTTTACCCCACCCGTGCCGGGCTAGAATTCCACCCGTACTCGAACCATGTCGAGAGGGAGCCTGAGCACGAATAAACGTAGTAAGAAATAACAAACTTGAACCAACAGCCCAGGGTTAACAAACAGAGATAAAGAAAGTGTTCTCAGTTTAGAGAAAGTAAAAACCTAATGTAAAGCTCCGAGTTACAAAGCATATGAAGAGAATAACACTTACAATTTCCAGGGCTTCCAGTGCCCCTAAATTTCCTATTTTTCCTATATTTTTTCTATTTCCTATAAATTCCAATAAACTTTAAAAATCCCCTATAATTCCTATTCTTTCTCGAGAGCGTTAAACAGTAATAAACAAATGAATGTCACTAATGTGGCTCTTGGTTTGTGATTCCCCTGCATGCTCCCCCGACCCCGTCCCCAAGCAAAATTCAAATGAACGGTTACTTATTTAGAAGGCTTGGCTGCTGTAGTCTTTTTGTACACGGTGATTGATTTGCGCGTGTTTTGGTAAGTAGTTGTTTTGTTCATTTCTCGCAAAGCTGATTTAGTGCGACGTGATTCATAATTATTGATGGTTAAGCACAATTTAAGTTGGAAAAACTCTGGACTTCCGATTAGTTCGCTTAGTAAGATCCTTTTAGCAGCTGGAAACCAAGTTCCCTTGAATGAATTTTGTTGCATACCGCATAGTACACCGGTAATACCTGGTATTTGTCTTTATCATGAATTAGCAGTCTTTTTCACTTGCTTCTATTGTCGAAAGAAAAAAAAAAGCTCTGTTTTCCCAGATAGCATTTTATTCTTTCCTTACCTGAACCGAGAGATAAAGCAAAGGAACAGACACCTGTTATACCTGTTCAAGACATATCTCAGCAGGAGAACGTTACCGGAGCTGAAGCCCTCTGGGCTATGAAAACTGCTTCTAGTGATTATTCATTTGCATCGTCAGATGAGACACCACAGCTGTTCCAGAAAATGTTCCCAGGATCTGTGGCTGATAACTTTAACATGAGCAAAACAAAAATATCCTACGTGATATCTGATGGGTTAGGCCAATACTTCAGACAAAAGCTTCGTCACGACATCTGTCAATCAGGATATGGATACACAATCCGGTATGATAGCAGTGTGACATGCTTGTTCGTTATTGGTCAGGAGAAAAAAATGAAGCTATTGTTAGATTCTTACAAACATTATTGTTTGGACATGCAAAAAGCAAAGACGTAGCCAATCAAATTGTGGTCACACTGACTTCAAGATTCGGGACATCAGCTCCCGCTTTCTGGTTTAATTAGTTGGTCCTCTGAGGGACCAAACGTGAACAAAACTATATAGAATTCGATCAAGACTGTACTTGTTGATGCCTGGTCTCACGCCTTTCATCGCATGTAATATACATGTTGCACACAACGCTTTTCGTGTAGATATAGTTACTTACGGAGATGTGGCAGAGAAACTAGCCATAGATCTTTTCTACTAGCTCAAAAACTCCCCTGCTAGAAGGGAAAACTATATTGATATGTTGATTAGGGTTGGACTTGATGAGGAACTGTTAATACGCCATGTTCAGTGTAGATGGCTCTATCTCCTCCCTGCATTGGAAAGAACCGAGGAGAAGTGGGAAGCTGTCAAGAAGTATTTTCTAGTCGCATTGCCAAAACAACAGTCGAAGGGTTTGGAGAAAAACGACAGAAAAAGAAGGATCTGCAGAAAGCTAGAAGACGACAAGTTTCCAGTTCATATTGCGTTTTAATGTCTGTTGAGCATATTTTTAAGAAGTTTTTGTACTTCTTCCAAAGTGAAGGTCCTCTAATTCATTTACTTCGTGGCGCAATGTGTGAGCTGCTGAAGTCACTAATGGGCCGTTTCATTAAAAGCCAAATCCGTAAAGACAAAGCGGGGGACTATCTTCTCACAGTAGAGTTCACAAATCAAGTGAACCAACTGCCCATGTCAAAAATGGAAGTTGGAGAGAAAAATTACACTAGCCTTTCAAATCTTTCGGAGGATAAGCAGAAGGCCCCCCTTCTAGGAAAGAATAGTTTGTATGTGGATACTACAACGTATCTTGTTAAACACTTGCCGATAGACAATAAGCTTTTACGAGATGTCTCGTTCTTACATCCGCAACTGAGAAAGAATGATCATGGCATTGAGGCTGTTCGAAGAATAGCAGTAATATTGCCAACCTTCTCAGATGAAGAGGTGGCTCTAATAACTGATGAATGGAAGGTATATCAGTCTAGAAATGAAGCAGTAGACACTAGTCAAAGAGTCAATCACTACTGGGCAAGTGTATTCCAGGAAAAGTCTTCCCAGGATCAGTTCCGTTATTCCATTCTCCCAAAGCTGGTTAAGAGTGTTGTTTCCCTCGCCCATGGCAATGCCGATGTTTAACGTAGTCTTTCAGCAAATAAGAGAACAGTGACTGCAGACAGAGCTACTCTTAATGAAGAAATAATAAATGGACTCCGTACTGTCAAAGACCCGGTGAAAGTTCATGGTAGGCCCCATGAAGTTTCCAATCACAGCGAGTCTGTTGCTTGCATCTAGAGAGGGGCCGACCGGGCATATTGAAAAGAGAGTCTCTGATGAAAAAGAAGACGAACGTTTACAGAAATCAGGAGGCTGAGAGAAGGAAGGAAGAAGAGATAGTGAAACAGAAAGAAGCAGAAGAATGGAAAAGAGTAGAAAGAAGCTTGCATAGAAAGATGAGCAGTTAAGGAAATCAGAAGATCAGAAGAGAAGTGAGGTTCAAGCTGCAAAGCCCTCTATGAAGGAAGTGAACGGTTATCAGAAGCGCTTAGAAACAAAAGTTTAGTGATGCTGCTGTTGCTTCTGAGTTGCAGGAAGTTGCCAAGAAGAGAATGGATGTAGGAAACATATCTGTTAAAGTCTTTTTGCGTTATTGTTGTACAGGCTACAGTTGTAAAACCCCCTATAATTTCCTATAATTTTGAATTTTTCCCTATATTATCCCTATATTTTTCCAAGTGACCTTTTGAAGCCCTGAATTTCTCCCAGCCGTACTCTTTTCATTTGGCACCCGTACCATTTGGCCGTGCCGTGTCAAAAGCTCCGAGTAGTGTAAATGAAATAAAGTTTGGCGCAACCAGGGCAAAAGACTGTATCTCATTGCATATTGAACTCGCGCACTAACTATGGAATATTAACTTTTTGCATAGCGAGACGTTAATTGCAAATGGCACAAATAAGAATTTTTTAAAGTACCTATGAAATGAAAAATATCATTTCTTCAGTGGATAGACCTTGCTAAATGAGGAAAAATGGTAAAAAGATTTTGCTAAAATCTCTCCTGGTTTTCGAGATATCTATGTTTAAAATTTTTGTCTGATGACGTCTTGAGTGATTCCGACAAATTTGCATTTTTTTCAAAATCTGCTGCCAATCTGTAACACTTGGGTGTATTTTAGCTAAAGTTGGATTATTGATGTATCCGAGGCAGATGGATCACCAGTCCAAGTCTGGCTCAAACCCACCCAAATTTTACGGATTGGCAGCAGATTTTAGAAAAATGCAAACTTGTCGGAACCACTTGTGACGTCATCAGACACAATTTTTAAAAATTGATATCGCGAGAACTAGGAATGATTTTGGCAAGATTTTTTTCATCACTATTCCTCATTTAGCAAGGTTTATCCACTGAAGTAATAAAAATTTTCATTTCATATGCACTGTAAGGCAGAAGTTGTCCTCAAAATAAGAACATTGAAGCTGAGAACATTTTTCAGTACTGATTTTTTAAGAATACTGAAAGTGTATGTCGAAACAAGCAGCTAGTACCAGTCACCAACGGATCGATCGCTAGGTAGCGCCGGGGATCATAACATAAATATTCCCTTCAATGACTTTATTTTATGTCATTATACTATGTTTATATCATAGTTTAGCAGTCCATAGACAGAAAAAGGTTTTCGTTTTTTAATATTAACCTGAAGCAGAAACCACTCCCGGTAAGACGATCTATAAGTGATAAACTGAGTGGAGAGAACGGAAGAACGATTGCACAGACCGGCTGATTATCACTCTCATTTTAGAAAACATAACAGCTCACAAAACAGCCGGACGTCTAATATTCATGCTTGGAGTTTGTAACAAGATAAAATGGCAGCAGGTTGAACAAAACTCTAGAGATTTCGATATTCCAAAAATATAATTTCTGGCGATGGAGTGATCTTAGGAACGAATTAGACAGGAGACTGTAGCTTCGAATTAGAGGAAGTGTATTGTGCGACCGTATAAAACGGTTATATCGAAAATCGAAATCGTTTTTAGATTCTAAATAAAGTAAATTAAATTGAAATAGTCCCGAAGATTATGTTTTCTCGCATTATTCAAGAAAATTGAAAACTACCGTACCGCTCAAGACTATAGCCACTTCGTTTTATTTTTGTCATCGGTCATGCATCAAGTTGAACCTTGGCTGACCTGGACTGTTTTATACAATATAACACATTAAAATCTAACTAAATTATTCACTGGGGAAAACTATTTTAGTTCATTAGTTAGCCACTAGCTACTATAAAGAACAATTTTTTCATTTAATCCCATGATGACATTTAGTTTAAGACTTCTTTGAAAGTAAGTTTTTGAAAGTATTCTTTAGTTCTGTGATGAAATGTAGAATATAATAACTCAACTCTTGAGTTTGATAGATAATTATATTCACCAAAATGCTGATTTGAAAACATGTACAGGCACTGAAATTTTAACACAATTCTTCTGCTCGAGTGAAAAATACGTCTAACCCACTAATGTAAATACGTAAACAAAAGCTTTTAAAAACCAAGTCAAGCTGAAGAAATGTATACACAAAAAGTATGAATTTGTACAAGAAACTTTACGAAGAAAAAGCTGTAAAAGAAAACCAAGAGAAAAAGCGTCATACTATGAATAAAAATGAGATTCCAACTGAAAGCCTTCTTAATCTCAATCTCTACACACAACCTAGTCCCAGTCCCGGCGGTCAGTCGAGTTTTTCTATGGCTGATGTTGTTATTGACGGATTTGTTTTAACGCCTCCTTTCGTAGCCATTGAAGCTAATAACGAAAATGGGATTAGAGAGATACAATTTTTTCGCTTTTCTCCAACTACGCTGATAAAGAACGGTTCTTTAGAGGTTTAAAATTCTCTAGACAAATTGTATTGCCTGCAACTATTATTTTCATAGTTTCGGCTTACCGTACTTTGCGAAACGAAACATTTCGCAAAATACAAATTTGTATTTTGCGAAATGGGGTATAAAAAGAGTTCTGTTCTAAAAGTACAGCAATCCCATAGTTTCTTGATTTTTTGACTCGCTGGGTCTCGATAGTGGTAATATATGAGTCAAACAAAGACTTTGTAACTCGAGCTATGTAAATACTCTGTTTTTGCCAGCCTTGACCAGTAGGTAGAGCGAACAAAGTTTTTTCCAACGGTTTTTTTTAAACCGATACTAGAAATTCAGTACGTGCGGTAAACAACTCCTCTTCTCTTAGCAACGTGCATTGGGGTCTAAAGTATTCATTTTGTTTCTAGTCAACCAATACCTTACACCAAAGTTTGTAAGATTAAGGAGCTTTTCATGACAAATTCGTTTTCTGTTTGGAATATTGCCGCGAGGAGAGAGTTCTTGCACTCGCCGTATCCATGCAAAGCGTACTGAACGACTTAGTCTGCCTCATACGATGACGTGCGCGTCTCAGTTTGAAGTCGTTGAGCGCCAGTCTGACGAAAGAAGCTCCTGTTTGAGGAAACGAGAAAACGTGGTGACAAATATTTAGAAAATTGTTTTTTGGTGAGTAGAAACCGAAGATCGTGGAAAAGTTCTTTGCCGAAATCTGTTTTACACAGCGTTTTTGAAGCTGTTTTCCATAATGGGATGAGCAATATACAACAAATTTTAAAATATTCTTTGTGTTGGCTTTACAAATCGGTCTTTTACAACATTGTCTTTTTTGTTGTGAACAATGGCCGCCATAATTGGGTGTAATGGTACTAACCTTGGCCTCAATAAATGGGTTGTTCTTCAACTAACCTTGGAATGTTTTCTCTACAGCTCTGCTGACAATGTTCGCAAGATTTGTAAGCAACCTCGTGTTCAAAAAGCACGAACAGGAATGGCGCCGATCGGAAGGCCCGCTCGTCAGGTGCCTGGGTACATTCGATCTTACGATGATCGGTTTCGGCAGTGTCGTCGGCTCAGGGATATATGTTGTGACTGGTCATCTCGCTAGAGATAAAGCAGGTCCCAGTGTTGTACTATCTTTTCTCATGGCGTCCATTGCCGCTTTTCTAGCAGGTCTGTGTTATGCCGAGTTTTCATCAAGAATCCCAAAGGCTGGCTCGGCGTACGCATACACATACATTGCACTGGGTGAAATTTGGGCCTTCGTGGTTGGATGGAATATCATTCTAGAATATTTCATCATCGCTGCGGTATTAGCAAGGAGCTCTAGCGGAGTTATCAATGCACTGGCCAAAGGGAAAATAGTTGAATTCACAATGAATAGTATTGCATCGTGGCATGTACCTTGGCTGTCTGAATATCCAGATTTCCTGGCTGTTTTGCTGGTTTTAGTGAGCACTGGTATCGTTTGTCTAGGGGTTAGGCAATCAGTCACTTTTGTGGCCGCCACTTCCCTCATTAACATATCTGTAATCTGTTTTATAATTATTGCTGGTGCCTACTTCGCTATGGGAAGTCAAACCTGGTCAACATTAGAGAAGTTTTTCCCGTATGGAGTGTCGGGGGTCCTTTCTGCCGGCGCAGGGGCATTTTATTGTTTTATTGGAGTTGATCAGATCACTACAGCAAGCGAGGAAACTATCAACCCTTCACGAACCGTACCTAGAGCTATACAACTGTCCATGTTCACTGGTTTTGTGGCCTATTTCGCTGTATCAACCGTCCTCACCCTCATGATACCCTATAACGGGCTGGCAAAGTTTGCTCCAATCGCAGAAGCTTTCAGTACGCTAGGATTTAAGCCGGGTAAATACATCGTAATTGTTGGAGCGTTGGCTGCCATGTTCAGCAGCTTAATGTCCGTGCTTTTCGGTGCTCCAAGAATTATTTATTCCATGGCCGCCGACGGTCTAATTTTCGGTTGTTTTTCAACTATTTACGAGCGAACAAAAATTCCAATTGTAGCCGCTTTAACTACCGGTTTGTTGGTATCTTTGTTTGCTCTTTTTCTTGCTATAGAGGCGTTACTAGAAATGCTATCCATAGGAACTCTAACCGCATACACACTCCTGGCCATATCTGTTGTGGTATCGCGCTACGACCCTCATGTGAAAAGTGTTGACTCCCCGCTCATGAACCCTAGATCGCCGATTAGAAGTGAACAGAAGTGGTATATGAACTTGTGTAACCATTGCTGTAAGCGCACCGATTCGCCAGAAAGAAGCGGTTATAAACAGGTTCGGAAAAACAGTACGTCACGACCCAAGTCGCAACTTTTGGAGAAAAAATCAAATGTGGTTGCAACTGACAAAACCAGTCTTATCGCGCGTTTGGCCATCGCGTGCACAACATTCGCCTTAGCAGGGATGCTGGTGATTATATCCAGATGCTGGGAATATCTCGCCAACCGGGAGTCCTGGGCCATTACATTATTGTGTCTGTGCTCGTTAATGTTTCTGTTCTCCCAGCTAATGCTATGGTTGCAGCCCAAGAATGACGCCATCTTCCCGTATATGGTTCCTTGCACTCCTTTGTTGCCAGTCTGCAGTATCGCCGCGAATCTCCTACTGATAGTGAACTTGTCAGTTTGGTCATATGTAAGATTCGTAGCATGGCTTACTATCGGTAAGTTCCTTTAAATCTACTTGACGTCATTTTCTCTTCCCAGAAAGCTCGGTAGTACTAGAACACAAAAATTTATACTGCGACTGCCGACAAACAAAGAACAAGCTATGAATTAATGTCGCCAGGCTGAAATTTTGATCAGAGAATTTTACTTAAATCTTAATCCTTGGGGTGAGAATAAAATCCGCGCGCACTTGACTTCCCATAGAGTATTATCCGTTTATCGCGTAACTTCAACCTTGACAAGAAATTATAACAAACATGTATTTTGCCATTATATACTAAGAACTACTTACCCCAAAGCTATTATCGAGACTCGGTTATGTGTCCTTTTCTTTCCTTTCTTTATTCTTACTTACTTCACTGTGTACATCTCATCATGTAGTGTCATGCATGTCTTCCACATTTTCTTTCAACTTATATAATACTTCGTACCTTACAAATGGTGCCAGCTTGAAAAACTATCGAAGAGCTAGCAGGCTTGCAGGCTCTTCATTCTACCAATATTTCATGCGCTTTTCCTTCACTAAGAGCTAATTGTATTTACGCTATGACACTTAATCGAGACAAGATCTCGTTTTAATATTTTAAATTAATCTCTATTTGCATCATTTACCATTAAAGATAACGAAAAGATGGATACAGTCAAATTACTCTATAAATATTTCAAAACAAAACTGCGTAAGCATGCGGCAATCACTAAACTTAAGTCAACAGTTTTCCATTAAGGCGGAACCAGCTGACTTTCATGTGGCGGACGTACATTGCTTAGTGCTAATTGTTTTGGGATGGATCGTTTTCTCCTTAGCTACTAAAGCAATGGTTTTCGTGTCATATGAGTTTCAGCTTTTCCTTTAATATGAAATAATTACACTTGAATATTTCTATTGTAATAACATTGGTTTTGCCTCACTAGAGTTTCGCTGAACCGATGGTCAGTTACGTAAATCTCCTTATCTGTCTTGCTTCACTTTCTGCTTTTGTATTTTCTATGATTAAACATTTGTCAGTGCAACAGCATTTATTTTGGTTTGTTTAACTTTGCATCAAAATACCGATTTCCGTTTGTCTTCGTGCTTTACGTCTTACGATCAAAACGAGGCTACGTCAGGGCGCGCAGTGCACTCTGGTTGCAACGCAAAGACATAAAATTTTTTGTTGCGTCAAATGAAGAACAGCGGTGCAAATTTGTTCTGGTTCTCGAGATAATAACTTTGTTTTCAACTGATGATTTCAGTTGTTGTTCAGGCAGATTTTCAATATTTTTAATTCTGCTGCCAGTCCTTAACCTTTGAACGAAAATTAGTAACTATCCATGCAAATGTTATGATCAAAAATTTTAAATTTGCCTATACAACAACTGACGTAATCAATTGAAAACATTAAACGATGATATCTCGTGAGCCATAATATATTTTGACAAAATTTTTTCAACACTGTTCCTCATTTAGAAAGGATGAAACGTTTCACGCCATAGGCATTTTAAAGGAGGTCAAGCTATCATGAATTGTTGCTTTATCGCTCTACAGAAATACCAGTAATAACTGAGCCATGCATCTTTGTGACAAATTTTTACATATTTTCTCCAACAGGTCTGGTTGTATATTTTACTTACTCGTATCGCCACAGCACTGGAAGAGCGAGTGGCGCAGAGCAATCCGGCACGTTACTCACGGAAAGAACGGAAACAGAGTCGCCATAAGTCCGCTTTATTAACAGGCAACTGTCCCTCAAAAAGTATCACATCATTCTTAGCAAGGAAATGGTTATTTATCGGTAATTAAGGAAAATTAAGGAACCGTAGTAGTAGCAGATGGGTTTTATATAATAGTGCTAAATGAGATTTATTCATAGTGCATATGAAGTGAAAAAATTTTATTACTATAGTAGATAGACCTTGCTAAATGAGGAATAGTGGTGAAAAAATTTTGTCGAAATTTTTTATATTTCTTGATATATTAACACTTAAAAGTTTTCAACTGATGACGTCACGAGTGGTTCCGACAAATTTGCCTTTTTCTTTACACCTGCCGCCAATCCAAAACCATTTGATGAATTTGAGCCAAACTTCGACTGATGATCATTTACCTCGAGATACCTCAGCAGCCCAGTTTTTGCTTAAATACATCCAAATTAAAAGTAGTTGATCGGCAGCAGGTTTTAAAAATTTATAAGTTGACGTTTGTGGTCAGTTTTCCAAAGAGTGAGATAATTTGCTCAGCGAGCTTCATTCAGGGGGTCCGGGGCATGCTTTTCCGGAAAACTTTTGAATTTTGAACTTTTCAAATTGCCGAAAGCACACGAATTTATTAGAACCGAGCACACTTACTCGAAGTTCAGTGCCGGGGAAGGAATGGGTTTTACGATTATAAGCATTTTTGACGGCAAATAGAAGAGCTACCTTCCACAAGGGTGTAAGTGCGTGAGAGCGTGAGCTTACATCGAAATGCGTGAGACTCGCGCTCAATGCTTGAGACTTGAGAGCTTTGTAAAGTAATCAACAAGAACTTAATCAGGTGACTTCTATAATCGTTCTTTCGAACATTGGTACTAGCTAACGGTTAGACTGACCTCGACACAATGCTCTGTATAATGTAACAAAGGACTAAAATTTCCTATTTTTTTTTTTCATTTCACTTGAATGCTATAGAGCTATACTTAAATTTTGTAAAAGGGACCCCGTGACTTATGTAGCAATCCTAAATTAAAAACAGATAAATAAATAAATCAATAAATCGGTAGATAAACAAACGTTGGCAACTTGCAGTATAGTTTGAGAAATAAGTAAAAAGTGTCTCCAAACTTATTTGGATCCACTTGATCAATGGTTTTGTACAATATAGTCTTACTAAGAACACGAGGCTGAAAAATGCCCGAGAAGATTTAAGGACCGATACTAAGCGCGGGCTGGGTAAACACGCCTTTATTATGAATGGATGCTGCATAAGATTATGAATTTTTTTTCCTCTAAGATCTACATCAGTTCAACATCGGTTTTGGTGTGTATGTTCAAGTTTGCTTAACAATTTTTTATTTCATATTTCTTCTTACCGGCCATAGTAGCAGCCATAACTTTTTGTGCCTCCAGGTGGTTCGTATAAACGGAAATAAAAACTGCACGCCTGATATTTGCTTACTTGCTTTTAAAAGAACGTTTTAAGAACACTCAGAACACGTAGGTATCTACAGTTTCTTGATTCATATATTTTATATTATCTCCGTGAAAAGGGTCCATTAAACTTGTTTGTCTGTGCGCATGTGCACTTGCTTTTTTTGGTGGTTTGAATAAACAGAAGTGTCGCTCCTCCTTTGTCGTGTATGAGTGAAAAACAGTTTCAAAAAGGAAGAAAATTAAAAAGGAAACTTAGTTAACGTAGGACAAACAAATTTACGGACATCCACTTTCCGCAACGACTTCAAGAAAACCATTTCAATGTCTTTGACAAGTCGACCGCGCGGACATTATGAACACTACCACGCATGCGCTAAGTGACACCATCGTCTGCACAGAATGAGTAGAGTTTGAAAAAATCAGAATACCTAGACACTAGACGTGCATTGGCTTGAGCCCCGTAAACCAGATTTTTTGCGGGAGAGTGCGGTCGAACGAGGAGACGGACCAAACGAGCTTGAATGTCTTGAATGTCTGAGAATAGTTGAAAACAGGCCGAGGCAAAAGCAATCTTAAAAAACCTGGATAATATTCAAACTGTTGAACTAAATTTAGAAAAAGTAAAGGATAAAGTTGCTTTTTCAAATAATTGTGCTGACCTGTACTGTCTGTGTGTGTGTGTGTGAGGGGTGGGGGGGGGGGAGAGGGGCCGGGAGCGGTGGTGTGATCGCATACCCCCCCCCCCCCCCCCCCCAC
>JAOBAT010125509.1:2652-12946 GCA_026413305.1 Hydrozoanthus tunicans
TGCGCAAAACAAACTTCCTTAAAGGCACTCTATAATCAAGCAACTATGTTAAACTCGAGCCTTCAGACTCGAAGTTTTGAACTGAGAAGTGTATAGAATTAGTTCTTTAATCCTTAACAATAACCAGCAACGTTACGCGTAAATGACACTTACTGCAATACATTTCTTCTGCACTCTTAGCACCAGTTCATAAAGCTCTCTCTGTGGGGTTGTAAACTTGCCATTCACGGGCCAAGTTCTTGTAATGTCACTAGAGTAGCCATGGTATTCGCACCCAGCATCCATCAGTAGCAGTTCTCCATTTCTAAAAAAAAACAATCAATAATTACTAAACTACAGAAATACAGAGTTCAGCAGCTCGCTTAGTAACAAGGACAAAAAAATTGATCATGTATCTCCCGCCCTTTTGGATTTACAATGATTACCTGTTAGAAATTTGATAACATTACAAATATATATTAAGACATTCAAAGCATGAGGCGTCTAGCCCCAGGTTATCTTTCTGAACTTCTCACTCCCTTTAAGCCGTCTCGAGATCTAAGATCCAGTAACGCAATATTTTTTTTGTTCCAAGATGTAACTAAAACATATGGAGAGAGGGTCATGCCCAACCTATGGAGTGGCCTGCCAGTATAAAATAGAGAGGCAGAAACACTGGTTTTCAAAAGTCAGTTAAAAACGTTTTTATTTCACAATTAAGATTTCATATTTGGTCATCTTGTAAATTTACAATAGTTTGTAATTAGTTTCAATTTCTATTGTAATATAGTTTTGTAAGAATGCTGAGAAGGCGTTTAAGTGCTCTCAAAACGTATTCTATTATTCTATGTTATTATTAAATTGTAGTTAATAGCTCTCGGTGTTATATGATGTATCTTTGTAGGGCATTTAACCACAAATCACACACAAGAGACCACTGACTATAAAAAGGGCCTTGATAATAGACCTTAAGTTCTGCTGACAAAACAGGCTGTCGGCCTGACGCCTCATTCTGAAATAAAAGAAACTCGCAAATTCCAGCAAAAAAGGGTGTTTTTTAAAACTCAGTGTGGAGCACACTGTTTCATTTTAAAATTCAAATTCTCAGCGCTGATCCCGGAACTTGTGATATTTTACTTCAGTTTGGGACTAAGGTTGTCCACATGCGCTGACAATCTGTTTTTATCAACGGTATCGTGAACACAAAAAAGGATCTATTATAATTACTATAAACAAGTACAGCCATACTATGGGATCAGGAACTGGTGGTGTCCCTGTACTGCTTTAAAAAGAATCCCTTAAATATCAAAAATAAAAGTCTAACTCAGTCAGTCAATAGAGATTTCAGCTTATTACCACCGTGCAAACATTAAATTTATGGTGATCTGACGGTCCTTAGTTCTTTTAGTCGGCTTCGTCTATGCATATAAATTTTGAATATTAGTTTTGAATAACAATCTGTACAACACAATCTAAAATTGTCTCGAAATCCAAGAACAAAAAATTTAACTCCGACAATCGATTGGGAATATCCTTGTTGTGGGAAGTTTTACCGCGATCTGATGCGAACTGACGGGGCCTTAGGGCTTTTTCAAGAGATGTCGCCCTTCAACAACAACAAGATTAGCAGTGTTTGCGGACCAGTTCCTGGTCCAAAAACACTTTCTTGGTATTTAGTACTTGAACTGTACCTGAGTAGTTGTGTGTTGTTAATGTAGTGCAGAACGTTTGCCATTGATCCGCTGGCTATGACTGGTGGGTAAGCCAATCTCTCGGCTCCTTCCATACGGCATTCGTACTCCAGAAGTGTTTGTAAGTGTGCCTCCTCTAACCCTGGCTGAGTGCTCTGCATAACCTGTAATAAGATTCACCTAATAAAAAAACCGGTTTGATTTTTTGACAATAGGTAATAGGGGAGTCAGGATGGCTGAGCGGTTAGCGCTCGCGCCTCCCACCTCTGTGGACCCGGGATCGAATCCTGGGTTTGCATGTGGGCTAAGATTTGTCGATCTTCTTCTGACTCGGAGGGTTTTTCTGCGGGTTCTCCGGTTTTTCTCCTTCCACAAAATCGACTTTTAATGCCGAGATCTGTGCCGAGGGCCATTTGTTAGATAAGGTTAATACGAAATATGTTTACCCTCGTTAAATAAATGAAGTTTAGTTTAGTAATACCTAGGCCGCAAAGGGCTATGGGAGTAGTTATGCATACGAACAAGCATTAAGGCGAGAAATTGCATGAGCTAGCATTCCGAGCCCTTATTTGAATCTCGTATTGCAGGCAAGATTAAAACAATTCACTACACCAATTAATTTGGTACCATTTGAATGGGCATGCCCGATTTCAAATACGCTAGCTCTCAACCTTGTCAATACTGTTCGCTTGGGTAGCAATAGAATAAATTTCAGGCTCTTAAGAGTAAAACTGAACTAACTATAACGATGCATCTAGAGCAAGTCGTAGAAATGATGGCAAAGTCGCCCTTTTGAGTGTTCAACTCGTTCTGCTTGAAACATTTACATTAGTTTCTGGCGTAAATTTTAATATATGTAAACGACTGTCAGTCCTTTCCAGCTCAAACAGTAGTTCGCCATTTTGTTTTAATTATTTGCTGCACTCAAATTCAGTCCCACAACCCCAGAGTATTGCCTATAGACTATTAACTATGTCCAAAAACCAACCTTTTTTTGACTGCCAGGTCTTATGATGTGTGGCAGAGAACGGTCTTTACACACTGACTTGTTGACTTTTTGTTACCTGTGCCTGTTTTTTGGTTTTTAATAAGTATTTTTTGAAAAAAAAATAAAATAAACAGAGAAACGTTATGGGCACTTTAAACGAAATGTACAAAAAAAATATTACAAAACCTAAATTTAGACATGAAACAACCTTAATGGAAATCAAATGAGAAAAAAAACATGAATATTTTTTTAACCTTTTAGAAATAACTTCAAAAGTCGCGTTTACTGATTCGTAAAACCTACCCGTGTAATTGCGTGGGAAGCAACCGAGCATGATTTATTCATCAACTTGACCTCTGCTTCAGATTTGATAAGTCTTAGCATGTGAACATTGTGGCCGACGACAAGAAGGTCTGAAATATAAAATCAAAACTCTTGCAGTTAGATAAATTTTTATTGACGCAACAACATTCTTCAGTTTCATCATGGTTTGATGCTACGAAATTAACATGTTTCGGGGCGTCTCGCCTCTTCTTCAGAGTGTGACTGTTACCTTAGTGAACAGATTTAAATACAATCTAGAAAGCCTAACGAAAATGTAAAATGTTGTAATATAACTAAATCTCCAAGGAGAGATTAACATGTATAACTTGATGGTTTAGATTTGATTTGACCCATTTCATATGCACGGCTTCTTTTAGTTTGATCGAAAAGCTATTTCCATGGTCTATTATTTCGAAGCACTCGCTAGAACAGGTTGTTCTTTGTAGTTAGGTATTTGACTGATGTCGAGTTTCAAGGAGCACAGTACAGCAAAATATTTTTCAATTTTGCATTCCAATAAAGTGTACTGAACGCTAAATCCTTTCTCGAGCAAAGTGGGCCACAATGGCCGACGTTTATATCCAGTTTTCGAAGTGCTAAGCAAATGAGAGTTTTTGACTCCCCCTAGACAGGACACTAATCCATCGCAGGTTAGCCCCACACAGGAGCTGATTCTGATATTTATGATCTGAATTATGAAAAACGGTTTTCACAATACGAACTGAGCAGCTAAGAAAATTTTTTATAGCACTCGTTTCGCACCATCGCTTCGTTTTCTTCAACACTCCCGCTTTTATGTCATCAATTAATTTTTGTTTTTGTTTTCGCTTTCGTTATAATATTATCTATGACACCTATTAACATTCATTGAGAGCAACCCCTATGGGACCACTGCCACCTTGTGAACACTTTGTGAACAATGAGCAACTGAAGTCACTCTAGAATTTTATGCATAATTATTTGAAACAGTATTCACAATTGAAGAGGACCCTTTGGGTCGAAAGATCTTGAACTTACTGGTTTTTGTAACGCTAAAATGTTGTAACAATATTGATAAAAGGACAAATAATACGAACTATATATAAGAAAGCATCCAATCTTACTTGCAAATAGAACGCAAAATAAAATAATTTGTAAAAGCAATCATTTTGAACATTTTGTTACCGTTAACAGCTGACATTTATTACATGAACTTTAATAACAGATTGTTGTTGTACTGTTAGTAAGTTCTTAAGTATACTGCATTTCTCAACATATCTGTTATTCAGCCTGTAAAGTGCCTACGATATGAAATAGTTTTTTACGTCAGTAGATGGCGTTGCTAAATGAGGAATAGCGGTGAAAATTTTTTGTCAAAATCTGTTATGGTTGTTGAGACATTAACATTTAGCCTGTGTAGCAGCTCTTGAGGGGACTGGGGCTTGGGCTCTCGAGGGACTGGGGGAGAGGGAGGAAGGGAGAGCCTGCAATGAAGGCCCTGCTTTTGGCATTACGCCCCTCTTTTGCCCACTCTCCCTCCCTCCCTCTCCCCCAGTCCCTCGAGAGCCCAAGCCTCAGTCCCCTCAAGAGCTGCTACACAGGCTGTTAACATTTGGTGTTATCAACTGATGATGTCAGTTGATGGACATGGTTCATTTTTGAAATCTGCTACAAATCCATAACCTTTGGATGATTTTAGCCGAAGTTGATGTGATGATAAGTCTGGAGGTATTTTTCTGAATAGTTACTAACTTTCGTCCAAAAGTTACGGATTGGCACCATTTTTTGAAAAATTAAAAATCTGCCTATACAACAAATAACGTCATCAGTTGGAAACAATAATGTTTAAATCTCAAGAACAATAACAGGTTTTGACAAAATTCGCAAGGTCTACCCACTGAAGTAATAAAATTTTTTTATGCCATAGGTACTTTAAACCTTGCAAAAGATATGAAAAAACAATTATTTCTAGGTATTACCAGTGAGTGAGATTGAGAACTCAAATTCTGCAAAGAAAAACCGATCCCAAAATCCTAAATGGCCACTCATATTTCATCAACAAAAACCTTCATACGCTTTCATCAAGAACTGTCTTCAGTTTTCTCCGAGATGTCTGAAGTTAGTCGAAGGTCTATCAAAGGTTGTTTTTAGATGACAATACATCATCAAAAACCTTTACTGTTGTCAAATAATAATCCAAAACATACTTGATACCTGTAATAATTACACTGATAAAGTTTCATATACATACTCTTGTAGGTGAACTGATCTGTTTGGAAAAGAACTCTGCTGATTTCCTTGTGGATATCTGGATGGTTTGGTTTCAAGTGATCGTACCAAATACAGTAGTCTTTGTTGGAATACCTGAAGGCACAAGAAGCAAGTCAAAGTCAGGATGAATTTCACCATTAAAAATAACTGGAACTTTATTCAGTAACAGAATCGAAAATTTCTGGAGCCATTGAGCAGAGGTTAAAAACCTAGATGGAAGATGATTGATCACGTGTTGAGGCAAGGTCAGGAGAGTGATTGTTACATAGCAATGACCTGGGCACCAGAAGGAGGAAGAGAGCGAGGATGGCCAAAGGCAACGTGGAGAAGACAGTATAGCAGAAGAGAGGCGGGGTGGGATGGAGATCATAGGGTGAGGTGCGTTCAAAGCAGCTGACAGGAAAAAGTGGAATAACTTTGTGACGACCATATGTGCCATCAAAGCATAAAGAGGGCATGATGATGATGTTGATGATAATGATGATGTTGATGTTGATGATAATGATGATGATGATGACGACGATGATGATGATGACGACGACGACGATGACGATGATGATGACGACGACGACGATGATGATGATGACGATGATGATGATGACGATGATGATGATGACGACGACGACGACGATGATGATGACGATGATGATGACGATGATGATGATGACGACGACGACGATGATGATGATGACGATGATGATGATGATGACGATGATGATGATGACGACGACGACGACGATGATGATGACGATGATGATGATGACGATGATGATGATGATGACGACGATGATGATGATGACGACGATGATGACGATGACGATGATGATGACGATGACGATGATTATGATGATGATGGTGAAGATAACCCCGGTGACTCAACAAAAATGTTATTCGAAGACTGAAACTAATCAATAGGTTGTCACTCAAGCCGTTAAAACTTTAAGCTGACATTTGTGTGTTACAACAATGCGAACCAAGTTTCACCAGGCATTGCTTCGTGTAACATCAAAGGTGACACTTGTTCGGGAACGTTGATTGGCTAGCGCAGGCATCGTGACGTAACAAGACCAAGCGAGACAAGTTTTACAAAGTGATGTTACACGGTAAAACTCTTGTTTTATCGCAACTGCGATCGTTGTGACTGTTGCAGAAGTAGAAAGCGGTTCTACTTTTCATTAAATTGTCTCGCAATGGAACTTCAAAAAAGTTTCATGAATTTGACCACGCTATATGGTGCAACGCCTGTTGAAACTGGTTTCGCTTCGTTGTTACACACAAGTATCAGCCAAAAGTTTGAACTTCTAACAGCGACTTTAGATTATCCAATGGAGAGTCATTGTCAACTTATCCACCTCTCTCTTTTCTTCAACCATGTCTAATACAGAAATTTCATCATCCAAAACGCCAGCCAATCTTGTGTTTCGAATAAAATCTGATGACTTAATATCGTAAGTTCCTTCGGGTGTTTCCCTTTTTCATAAAAACTATGACTTCTTTAAGGACATGACGATGTTGCACTAAAAGTAACAGACTGAGGCAATAGTGGCCTTGTTTCGGTTGGTGTTGTTCGAAAATCAGTTGAGTTTTGTTGATAAACTTCAAGAGCGTTTTTAACTGAAAATTGTCGTTATTTGTCCAAAAATTATCGGTAAAATTGTCTGAAATATTCTTGTCCGAAATTTGAAGGTTCGAACATTTTCTTAATTAAAAGGTACATTTCATATTTCTCTCTCCAACTTACTTCTGAATAAGACTTGCACTCAAATCAGTTATTGGGTGCGCCTGAAAGAAATTAAACACAAGACATAACAGAAAATAATTAAACACAAGCTCCCACTGCTAAACTTGTACAAAGATAACTTTTTCACCGCATTTAATTTTCGAATCTAAATGTTTGCGAACCCTTTAATCCACATACAACCCAATGAAGTATTGACTTGTTACCTTAGTTTAAAGCTAAGGAAGATTTGAGGTTCAATCTGAACCTTAACAACCAAGGCTACCAACATAATTCCAAGAATTCCATCATAATTTCAATGCTACCATTATAACTCGAAGGTTACCAACATATTTTCAAGGCTACCATCATAATTCCAAGGTTACCATCATAATTCCACAGCTACCGTCATAATTCCAAGGCTACCGAAATAATTTCAAGACTTCTATCATAATTCCAAGGTTACCATGATTGTAATTCCAAGGCTACCAACATAATTTCAAGGATACCATCATAATTCCAAGGCTACCATCATAATTCCACAGCTACCGTCATAATTCCAAGGCTACCATCATAATTCCACAGCTGCCGTCATAATTACAAGGCTACCATCACAATTCCACAGCTACCGTCACAATTCCAAGGCTACCATCATAATTCCAAGACTACCAACACAATTTCAAGACTACCAACACAATTTCAAGACTTCCATCATAATTTCAAGGCTTCCATCATAATTCCAAGGATACCATCATAATTCCAAGGATACCATCATAATTTCAAGGCTTCCATCATAATTTCAAGGATACCATCATAATTCCACAGCTACCATCATAATTTCAAGACTTCCATCAAAATTTCAAGGCTACCATCATAATTCCAAGGATACCATCATAATTTCAAGGCTTCCATCAAAATTTCAAGGATACCATCATAATTCCAAGGCAACCATCATAATTCCACAGCTACCATCATAATTCCAAGGCTACTATCATAATTCCACAGCTACCGTCACAATTCCAAGGTTACCATCACAATTCCACAACTACCGTCATAGTTCCAAGGCTACCATCATAGTTCCAAGACTACCAACACAATTTCAAGACTTCCATCATAATTTCAAGGCTACCATCATAATTCCACAGCTTCCGTCATAATTCCAAGACTACCATCATAATTTCAAGACTTCCATCATAATTTCAAGGCTACCATCATAATTCCACAGCTTCCGTCATAATTCCAAGGCTACCATCATAACTCCAAGACTACCACTGTAGTTCCAAAGCTAACATCATGAATACAAAACTATCATCATAATTCCAAAGCTTTCATCATAAATCCAAGGTTACAATAATCATTCCTGGGCTACCATTATAATTTCATTGCTACCGACATAATTCCAAGGCTAGCATCTTAATTCCAAGGCTAACAAGTTCTTTTTTCTTTAACTTTTATATAATTTTCATTAAATACCTCATCAACTCCAAGAAACTCAATGGCTCCCTTGATTCCAGCACGAGGACCATCCCACAATTCTCTTGGTAGAGAAAATACAATATAAATAAGACAAAGAGAAGATTATTATCTAAATCAAATAGTTCGAACATTAAATTATCTATGCAAGTGTGTTTCGGTAGGAAGGGGAAGAAATGGGGCTTTGGCAACTGCAAACTAGTGTTTTTTTAGAAAGTTTATGAAACTCAACTAGATTTTTAGATTTTTTCTACATATAATTATCATTAGTTTGAGTTGGCACGGTAGAGCAGTGGTCTAGGCAGCTAAAATAAATGACGGGGCGCAGTCTCAGAACATAACAACAACTAGTTCTAGTACCTGCACTCTGATTGGTCAGTTACAAAGCAACCACTATGACAACAAGCACTTAAATCGCTGACTGACTGATTACTTTGGCTGACATTTATATAAACTCAAGTGATCATTCAAATGCTCATGAGCTTAAAAAGATATTGAGTCGAAACATTAAAATATTCTCCATTTTGACTGCATTTTTCATATGATATTTTAACATCATGTGAAAACTGTTTTTCATAGCCTTAAAAAGCTTCAAGGCTTTGAAAACAACAGGTCCCTGGATAGAAATGACGTGGTGTTGGATATAATGAGAGGGTGCCAGGAAAAACAACAGGGTGCTGCACCATTTCATTTTGGCATAGCTAGAACACTGTAAAGGGCAAAAAGCCCAACATGACTAGGGTTTATTAAGTCACAAATAAGTTCTTCAACGAATTTCTGTGTAGACACTGACGCTAAATATGTTTTAAAGTTCTAAGATCTAGTTCCATTAGTCTACCCTGAGAACGTAATATAATTTATAAATAGTATTTTGTTGATGCCTCTGATTCCATATTATTAGATAACTAGTGCAAGTTAGTTTAGTCTTATATATGCGATGGTGAATTATCAAAAGGTCATGCAATGTACCTCTTTCGATCCCTTGGTCTGACATAAAGGACACTTCTGTGATATGGTAAGGGAACACCAGCCTCGCTTTCTAGAGTGAAACGTTTTTAGGTTGAGAACTGATAGAACATTCTAAATTCATTTTTGCATTTCCTTACTACTCGCAAAATGTTCTGTATTGGGTACAAGCTGGAGCACACACAGTTGGATCCCCTTTACATCTGTGGTACTGTACTATGGAGGTAAGTCTATTTGTTTTGTTTTGTTCTACGGCATTTTGAATCAAAGACTCACAGGAGAACAGGCAATAGGACTCAAGATCCCCTTTGAGGTCTGCCACTCAGGAACTACGGTTTAACCCAATCTTACCCGGGCTTTTTTGACGATGCAGAACCTGGGGGGGGGGCATTGGCCCCTCTCCATATTTCCCTTATACTTCACCCTAAATTAATGGAACTTGGCACAACTGTCGATTGTGATAATTTCTACTTTATTTTAGTAATTAAAGTTCTTAACTAAATATGACGTCATAATGACGTTATCTTTTCTATTTTAACTGCCCAAATTTATCGTCTTTAGAATTAATCTCTCTTCTTCATAAAAATACTCATATATCGACTTTAATTTTATATATTATCAATGTCAACCTTCAATAGGATACATATATATGTGTATGTGTAACTATATTTGCGAATGACGTAATAATGACGTCAGAGTCTTTAATTTTACTGGTGAAACTTCAGCAAAATTTGAACTTTCACAATTTTGTTTTAAAGGGAGTTTCGTTTACAATTGTTTACATAAATCAAACTTCAATCATTTTTTAACGAATAATATGTTTGGATATATAAAAACGCCAAATAGGTTAAAATATCAAAAATGGTATAAAAGTTAAATGGTAGTTTAAAACAAACGTTTTCGACT
>JAOBAT010125520.1:0-20910 GCA_026413305.1 Hydrozoanthus tunicans
AAATAAGCTAATTCTATTGTTAAGCGCTTAGCACTTAACCGTATAAGCGCTATAAAAATGGTATTATTATTATTATTTCTATTGACGGTCATCAGTTAACTGCCACAGATTAGTTCACATACTTATGCAGCGACGTTTTTAACGACGCTACTATCACCAAGGAGAGGACCAACGTCTCCCCATGCAAAGGGTTCTTAAAACTCCACGATGATCAAGGTGTTCAAAGAAGTTATCGTCAGTACCTTGCTATATGGCTTTGAAAAATTGGTCCTATGGAGACACATGAAGTTGATGGAGCACTTTTATCAGAGATGTCTCCGTGCCGTGCCGTTAAATGGTAAAGGTTATGTCACAAACATCGAGGTCCTGCAAAGGGCAGGCCTCCCTGGTATCGAGGCCATGCACTTGCTGCATCACCCGCATGGGCAACTCTAGAGCAATGAACGCCAGTTTCTACTGCGCAACGCCAAATGTAGCGTGGGAGCACCGCCTAGGGGATATTGATTTCTGAATTTTGGAACTTGGAATCGCTGCCAACAAGGCGTGATAGATGGGAATTGGCTATTACTTTTAGTGAAGGTGTTCCAATCTTCGAAGAGGAAAGATTCGGAGCCGCTTAGGAACACAGCCACTAAAAGAAGGCAGCCACTCAACCACTATCTCTAAGCTCGTGATAAGATTTGATAAATAAATTATCAACGCCGTAAATGAAGTTTGAGAAGCTGACGTTTCGAGCGTTAGCCCTTCGTCTGATATCAAATCTTTCTTGTTGAAATGTTTGATGTACGCGTTATTGATAAGAATGAACATTGAATTTCCCGGGCACTGTACAATGATTTCCAAGCGGCATCAAGTGTATATTAGAATAAATACGTACAGGAAACACGAAAAAGGCTAATATATTTATGTAGATCATAAGTATCAATATATGAAGGTGGGTCTAATAATAGACATCTTAGATATGATAGTGAGGCTATATATCTGTATATACATAGTCTCAACACCTTATCAAGATGGATTCTCGTTAATCGCAGACGAGACACACAGTAAAAAAAAGTCACACCTGTATTTCGACCATATTTAATGGTCTTACTGAGACAGTTTAACTCATAATATATATTCAAACTTTTGGTGCGCACATACAAGGACACCATGTCTGTAGCGAACAAATTTCTACCAGCTTTTCAACCGGACAAAAAAACTATTGCAGTCGAACGAATATTATAATGAAAACCATGAGTTCCACACGTAAGCCAGAGAGTAAAAAAGGTTAGTGTGATTTCAATGTTTACCCGCGGAATGGTAGATAAAAGAATAATTTTCAAGAAAACTCCTACAACTAGTTAAGGGGGCCTTATAAAAGCTGACCAGCTTTCGTGGTCAGGGTTCGTATGCAGCTTAAGAGTCATTTATGATAGTGTCTTACACTCTGCCATCACAGTGGCGAAAAGAAAGTTAAAAAAGTTAAAAGTTAAAATAAAGTGTTTTTATAATAATGAGTCGCTGCTTTAATAAACGGTGCTTTCCGTGGCAGATCGAAATTGAAACAGAAAAAATGTCTTAACTAGTTTCTGAAATTACTAGTGGTTCCACAACGCGTAAAAACGTTTCAACGAAATATTTGGAGACATTAATTTAGACTGAAGAACTCTTACCAATTGCATACAGAGTCGGAAATGACACTGCAACTGACAAAGCCCCTTTTTAAATGAAATCTACTAACAGGGACAAAATGTTCCTTCTATAGCTATGAAGAGATCGTCGAGCACCTGTTATATACAGTTATCTAGACACGGAGTCCTTTTCTGGAAAATTGTTGACGAACAGTTGGAAACTTTTCCGATTTCTCCCGAACCAATCAATGAGACCAAATTTTGTTGGGAATAATCAAACAAAGAATTCAAAGCTATAAATAGACAATTGAATAATATATGCGTTTATAGAAATATAAAGGTTAGACCAAGATTCAAACATTAAGCGGGTATACCTACAATCGAGGAAACCATAACACAAAGAACAGATGCTCTAATGAACCTAATACAATAAGTGGAACATTCTGTGACATGGATACAAAAACAATTTAACTAACTAGTAACCGAACAGGATTCCTATATGTTTCTTTAAATGTTTTTTTCGTCTATCCTTACTTCTATTTTTATCAACTCTATCATACATGTTATTTTTTTGTTATTGTATTAAACCCTTAAAAAGAACTAGACATATATTTATTTATGTATAACAATTAGTGAGCTCTTAAACTTTGCCGTGCAAGTAAGTTCATTTGGCACATTGAAGCTTTTGAAAACTTTAGCATTTTAACTTTCGCTTTTAGCAATTTTACACAATACCTTGCGAAACGGTTTTTGTTAAAAGGAGCAAAGAAAAAGCCGTAGCTTTTAAGAATTTGCATATGCATTTAGCAACATTTTATTTGCAAAGTTTGTTTATTTCAGATCCTGTCTGTAGATTTTGTTTTCGGCTAGAATTTGTTAAAAAATATAGTGTGACATCTTATCTGTAACAGATTAATATACTCAGTTGTTTTGATTTCACTAGCTTTTAAAGAATACTGATAAAATTTTAAATTACCAAAAGTGAATCACCTTTTTTTGACTAAGAATTACAGTGAAAAAAAGGACTTTCCGTATATAAATGCTCAAAGGCGCTCAATGATAAATTTACCCCCAGCGGACTGGAAGCATATTTAGGCGCCTCAGGCAGCCGCTTCAAAGCGGTCCATGTATGCTGGTACTCAATTTACCGACCCTGGAAGGATGGTAAGCTGAATGGCCTTTAGCGAGAAAGAAGATCGCCCAAATATTCAACCCTCGACCAGGCCGAGAATCGAACCGGGGTGCCTCAGGCGGGGAGGTAGAGATCTTACCTCTGCGCCAACCCCTCCCCTATAAAGTGGCAGGTGTTTGATCAAGATATGCAAGGATTCTTGGTAGTGAGCCAGCTGACAAAATTATTTTAAACAAACATACAATAAATACGGTTTGCTTTATTTAACAGTAAAACAACATTCAGTTTAACCTAAGAAAGAGAAATTGCTGTCTACACAAAGAGGAAAGTTTTTATCTAGTCACAACATCTGAGTGTTTTAGACTACTATGTCTTCAGCCAAAACTGAACTATTTTGTAATGTTCAGATAACTTTTACTTACATCTTCTTTTCTGCGTATATACATATCACTTTCTGTAACTTATGTTCTATGCACGCTGTTAAATCTGAATTCCTTCTGAGTCTTCAAAACCTAAACTTTAACCGTGGCCTTTATGAAAATTGTAACAAGCTTTGTAATTTTTAGGATATTTTACTATAACTTAACAAGATGAGTGGTTGACTTGAAGCTTCTATCTACTATTTCCAAAGTTGAAATTCCTCGGTTGATGTGAAATCAGATTTAGCAGGATGGCAAAGATTCTTCGCAACAAGTTTAGGATCACTCGAAATATGAAGCAAATGTTGAAATTTAATCACTAAATGGAAGTAACATTATTTCCTATTTTATTCTATGGGCTGGGCAATGTATACCATACACAAACAACCAGTCACTGCAAAGACATCGGTCCCAAAAACGAGCTACTATGTACAAAATTAAAATGAGCTACACAGCACAAATTTCATTGCCTCATTGCGAAAAAGATGGCGGTTGTACATTGCAATGCAATGCGAACCCTACACCAATAAAAGAAACTCATGGAAGGTAACAGAGGCAATGCGAACCCTTTACCAATAAAAGAAACTCACGGAAGGTAACAGAGGTCACCTTGTACGAACAACACTGTGTGTGTTGAGGCTTATAGGTTCTCACTATGGGCAATTTTAGACGTCTACACGCTAGGAGTTATGGGTAAAGGTACAGGAAGCCATCCGCATAATCGTGAGTTGCATGATTGCGAAAGTCTTCAAAGTGAAAACATAACTTGTCGTTCGTGAAGAGCCAAACTTTAACTAGAGACTAAGATATTTTTTTACAACAAAAAAGAGACAACACTAGAAAATGTCGCCTAGTCCGTTAGCTTGAAAGCCGGTCAAAGATTTTGTTGTATTGCTTTTAATGCTTTAAGCATATTTCGGTCAAATAGCACAAACCCGCCTAGATGGAGGGGAAAACTTGTGAGCAATGCATCTATATCTCTGCAAGGTTATTTCAAGAGTATTTCTGATGAAGTTTGAATGTTGAATAAGGTTCGCTTTACTTTTGAAAACCCAATTTGTAATTGCTTCTATATTATTTTTTTAAAGATTTAAGGACAGCTCTTTGTTAAGGGTGATCTTGGACACGAATTTAATTTCCAAAAGTATTATGTTTTGGTTTGCACAAGGTTTTGTGAATGGAAAACACAGATTGAAGTTTGGCGATAGTGTTCGTTTGGAACTAACCGCGTCGCCCATCTTTTCACCCTCCCGTGCAACAGATTTTGTGAAATTTGACCAGCTCGTCCGTTGTAAGACAGCGCTATAGTGCTTCTAAGAAAACTTTTAACGTGGCTGAGTGTTCAGCCTTGCTACATTTATTCAATTAGCCTTCAGTGTTATAGATAGTGTTGAATGCTCGGCATGTTCCCATTCATTGTCATATTACTGTTCATGTGACCATTATTAGACATGTAGGAGTATTCCTGGGGCGAGTGGTGGTACAGAGGTGGCGGTGGCGGCGGAGGAGGCATGAAGACTGGTGCCGAGGGATTCATGGTGCTACTTATTACGTTTGTTGGAGGATACCTAGGTCTTTGCATTCCGTAAGCTCCCGTCATGCCTTGCTCGTTGCACCAACTAGACATCGGGCTGTTGTAGTTGGAAAACTGTCGCGGTTGGTGCTGTGGTTGGTGGTGAGCCAGGGGGGACGATGAAGGTGAGTGTGGGGGTGATGGTGTTGTCTTGCAGGACGAATCAGGTGGGGGTGGGGATTTTCTTTTTGGTGGCTTTTCTGCTTTGGTCTGTCCCTTACTTTGCTGTCGAAGTTTCGCTCTTTTGTTTTTGAACCAAACCTGACGAAACAAGACAAAATGGTTTTTTAGTCACTGCCAATTAACCGTAATAAAAGATGACGACGTGTACATTAACAACAATTCCAAATCAATTACAATTCAAAGTCACTCGGACCCAAAAACGGCTAAAGAGAATCTCTGTGCCCATTTAGTGGTGCAAGGCTCTTAAAGCATTGCGGTTAAAGTTATAACAATCAACTTTTTCATGGTATGGGGATTATGTCGAACGAACGATCGAGTTTCAATTCTTCCAACGTACCTGGTAAAATTAAAATTGACAGCAAGATATGTTATGAACCTGTTGCCAGTATAAGATGTGGTGTTAGGCAAATTATCTGTTTTCTGTAAAATATTAATCTACAGACTTCACACACGAAAACAGAATGCTTGCAACTATGTGGATCCATGATTCTTTGCGAAGAAATTGTTCCAAATACTTCATATAACAAAAACAAACAGGAACAATGAGTTTAGGGCCGGGGTTTAAAATGTATACGTCTCACGGGTATTGTATTACATTTCACAAAAAGCGAGTCTTTCCACTATATGAAAAAGAGCTTTAAGTAAAAGACCTTTTCCTCACTGTTCCTAGCTTGAGTTTGTTCCTCTATCTTGAGGAAGTTCTTAGTTTCGTCCGTTTTAACATCAATGGTCTTAGATACGTTTTTCGTCGATTGGATGCGATGACACATTCGGACTATGTTAACTCCTGCCGGTTCCAAATTTGATAAGGGGGTTACTCACAGAATAGGAATTTATGACAAAACACTGATTTTTTTCTACAGTTTCGCCCAGTAACATAGTTTTCACTAGTGCGCATGTGAACACTGAGAAAGGGAGCAATGAGCTGAGACGCGTTGATTGGTGTCTTTTAACTTGCTTTGTTAATTCTATTTTGAAATCCTTCAGTTGTTTCTTTTGTTGAATTTGCAAAGTTTTCTGAAAATCCGGACTTGTTATTGCTACCAAAATAACAAAGTTATATCGAAACGAATTCTAATATTCTTTATTAAGCGAAAAAAGTGGTGCATTTATATAGCACCTTTTCCAATGTGATTGCTCAAAGGCACTTTATTATGATCAGTTTATCCCCAGCGGACCGAAAGCACCTAGTGCTATCATATGACCCCGAGCTATTTCATTGCTTTGATGTTGTATAGTTTTGGCAATGGATTGATAACATTACTGATCATGTTTCAGTAAAGGTCACCATAATGACAGGACACGTGCCCAAGGCAAACAAGATCTAAGCTTGTACGCTGCTCTAAATAGAAACGGTTTTCAGGGTACTCGCAGTTGTATTTTTTCTCAACTCCGACCATTTTGTTTCGGGGACTTTTTTAAAACAATGATGTTGATTCGTTTGAAAAAAAATTGTGTGAGTGGTCTTCTTTTGCTTGTAACATATCTTGTTTGACTCAACGAAAATAAATTGGCATGCAATTTTGAAAAAGAGTGACAGTTATATTATATTTTTCATTACCAATTAATTACTTGACTTTAACGAAAAACGTTTTCACGAAAATGTATCGCGTTTAAGTTTTATTTTGTGGAGTTTCTTTGACAGTTGACTAGTAATAAGAAACAAATTTTAGGGTTCTAAGCTAGCAGAAAAACTAAATGAAATAAATTAACCGTAAACTCTTTTCAGCTATTTTCAGTACCTGCGTTGTAAATATAAATGAATCGCATTCTATCATTTTTTTATTGATTATGCCGGAGAGCAAAGACGAGAGGCCAAGTTTAACGCACTTAAATTAGTAGCACACAAATTTTGAGCATACCACAAAACGAGCCCTTTTTGTTCTAAGGCTGCGCATCTTAAAGACGTTCTGTGCAGCGTCAATCAAGACACGCCTTGCTGAACTTCAGCATAGGCCATAGCGTGACTGTACCTTTGTATGTTTGTATAATAAAACCTGGAACGCTCTATCTGTATCGCGAATGGTTTAAAGTAATTCTCTCCAAACTTAGGCAGACATTTAAACTGTTTTCGAAAATCGCTCTCTGTTACTTCATTAAAAGGTGGGTTTGTTATTGCACTGTTCCATCATAAAAGAATCAACAGTTGGGACAGCGATAGTATAAAACTTAATTGTAGTAACTTCGCAGATAACAATTTGGATGAAAGTTGCTTCAGCGCCCTTGGGCAACATAAAACATATTTCCTTCGGCATCTTTTGGCGGTCGTCTTTGACAAGTTTCTAGACTTCATTAACGTGCGAGATGTAATCAAATTTCTTGCAATTTTTAGCAGCACAAGATAGGTTACATTTACAATATTACTGTGTGAGTTGTGATATGTGTTGTGTAGAAACAAACAAAATGCTGATAGATAAAACTTAAACACTTCGTTAAAGAATCTCCTCTGGAAACACGATATTTGGAATGTTACTGCGTTTTTGTTTTTTGTTTTTTTTTTAACTCGCTTTGATACTTTTTATAGTTATAGCTCGTCAAACCCCTTACTCGATTTCCTATAAGCTGCATTCACTTTTGAATTGACCATTCCATCAACTTTGCTAGTATCGAAGAATAGAAACGACTCGCGCTGTTCTGTTTTTAATTTAAACTCTTGTAGCAGTGGCTGAAATCCCATAAAGTGATAGCTTCCATGTTTACTCGTCTTAAGAGCATGAAACAATGAAGATATCTTAGGAGAAACAAAATTGCAATCTAAAATTAAGGATCTGACATACATGTACAAGGATTTTAAAGGTTGTATGATGATCAAAACAATTTTAGAATGTGAAATGATTTCAAAACAAAACAAACCTGCACTCTAGATTCTGGAAGATTTATCTTCATAGCTACTTCTTCCCTCATGAAAATGTCAGGGTAGCGAGTTTTAGAAAATAGCTCTTCAAGGATCTCCAGTTGTGCTTTGGTGAATGTTGTTCGCTCTCTTCGCTGCTTTCTTGGAGGTACTCCACCTGAATGACAGGACAACAGAAAATAGTTAAAAAATATCTCAATTTTTTGTAATTATCATGCCACACCTCCGCTGCTCAAATTCTTCATAAGTATCTAGACAAGCAACCCTCAAATCTTAGGCTCATTGAAATCCTAAAGTAAACACTTATGCAAAGATCACTAAAAACTCGACTTTACTACAGAAAACTGCCAATTAAAAAGCAACACAAACATAATAGACATGTATAAGATAGTTCGGTTTCAAAGGGTTCAGAACTGTCAAATGAATAGCGTTTTGGGCTTTAAGAATGGTTCCACGAATAAATATTAAATGATAGAGCCAAGTAAAGTAGTAAGTTTGGTGGGCGCAGATCATTAAAACACCAAGAGATTTTAAAAGCATTTTAAACCGTAAAGGGCTAATCATGAGACAAAACAAACAATCGACTGTGAGAAGATTAAAGCAAAAGAGCTAGTTAGCACAGTATTAAGGATGGGATTAACATGAGGTGTTAAAGATTCTTCGGAAGACGGGCGGGAGAAAATTAAGGTTTTAATCCGTGCATGGAAAACGTTACAACGCTGTCAGAGGCTGCCCTTAATACTGAGTTTTGAATTTAGTGTAATCGATGGTTGGAAAAATTACTCTATGAACAAAATCCTTGTTAGTTAAAACTTTGAATGTCCAAAGCAATCGCCTGAACGGGAAAGTTTGCTACCTGAGATACCTCCCTATCAATAATGGTTAGAAGATTATTGTTCTAGAGGACGATTTTAGAAAAGTATTTCGAGTGAGGCTTTTAAGCCACTGGAAAAGTGGAATACACCGGGCTCACCGACCTATACATCGCGGAAACCCACAAACCCACTTAATGGAAAGAATATAATGGATTCAAACTCCCTACCTACGAAAAAGTTAGACCTCTCAAACCAAAGGCCTCGCTCAACCCTAGGCATGCTTTAAGACAAATGTTCACAACTTTAGGCGAAAATATAAATTAAGACCGGCACTGGAATAAACCGTCCTTCGCCTTCCTAGGGCACAATTAAGAACCTCACAAACCCACAAATTTGTTTTATCATTCGTAGTCGTCTTTAAATGTATGCAAAGTCAGCCATGGTGTTGATAATCCTCACTGAGATAAAATTTGATAGGTTCTGTTTATGTGTGAGCTTTAAGTGACGGGTGTGTTTTAACTTGTGAGTGTGTCGACATATATTGTAGTACATAAAGAAAACCGCGTGTTATGAATAAAAGTATCCAGAACTTCTTTAGTTGGGAACTTCTCGAGTATATGTATTTTATTCTTTTCAAGTTTTCCCTTTTTCCTTTACCTATATCGGTCAAACACCTTGGGTTTTTTTCTTTCTATTAAAACCGGACAGCAACATATAGTTTTTATTTGTTCAAGTGTTTAATTACGACTTTTCTATTACACTAACAAGTTTATCACGTCCACTTCTTTATCTTAGTCACGTCCACTTCTACTCCTCGGTGTTTTGCTCATTTGAATCTAAAGCGTACTAATTTAACTTGGTGCTAAACTAACTGCAATACAACGAAGACAATATGCTGTGATATCGTGCGATGCAAAGGGCACAATATTATATCATTAGCACATCGGATAATAGTTATGCTGTCCACCCTTGTACATCATCAAGTTTTGGTTTAATAGTCTCTAATGTCTTTTAAATTAAACGTAAACTAATTCCAACTCTAATTCCAAATCATCGATTGCAAGATTAGGTTATTTGTATTAGTGGTGTTTAACATGTTTTAAGACGTTTAGCGACATATCAACTCCAGTTTCCAAACTGATCCACGACCAACATCGGTGATTTTATGGACAACTAATTCTGTTAGGAGGAACGATTTTTTAAACCCTCAGATTATGTTAAACTTGACCAGATTTGGTACAGTATGATTGATTTTCTCAGCATTACAAACTGACTATTCATCAATCGTCAAAGAATTCTAGAAGTTGTTATTAAGCCACGAATAAATGTTAATATAAACTTAGTTGTATTTATAACGTTACTGCTCATTATCGCAGTTACAACGAGGAAACTAGATTGTCCCTTTAAATTAACCTTTGTTTATTCGCACTTATTTAAAACAAACATGGTCTGTTTTGATAAAAATTTGAATACAAAGTTCTTTGTGTGAAAACAGCTTCGGGTTTTCTGATAGCTAAGCTCATGAGAGCCAAAATGTTTACAGCCGGTGTTTTCCGATGACAGAGTTACTGTAACATGTGTTTATCAACACAGACATTCCACTTACCAAATACTTTTTGCTGAAACTCAGTGTACTTAAAATTAAATGTTCCGTCGAAAATATTTCCACTAGCCATCTCCTCAACCAATCGTAAGAACCTGGCAGCGACGTTATTCGGTATAGCATTTGCTTTAAAGGCAGTGTTTTCCTCTTTTCTCCTTCTTTATTCCATAGTTGATACCCCACCCAAAACCAATAAACATTGTCTGTAAGCAATTTATTTGTATCTGTTCCAAATCGAAACATCCATAATTGTCTACATGTTTATACCATTCCACACTCAATCAATTTGTTGCGGTTCTCAGTCCAAGCAAGCGGATATAAAATGATGAAGTGGTTAAAAACATCTCATTTCAATACTCAACAAAGGAAATGCCCCGAGCCAAGCAATCCCCAACGTGTAATTAGTCTAGACACTGATATGTTCCTTGCTGAGTACATAGAACTTTGGAGATTTGTGAAATACGGGAATGGTGTACCATTGTGACACCTTCCCCGTTACTTATCTTAGCTCGTCAGGGAAATGAACCCATTCGTGAAATCATCGCTTTATTAGCTTTGTACCCGTGTTCTTAGAACAGGATGGAACTCGTTTTCTCGCATTAAGACAATACCGTTTTCGTGTGTTCATTGTATAAGTGATTACAAATTAAGTTTTTTCTTGTTTCCAGCATTCATACACTTACAATACATCGAAGTAATAGGCCCAGAAAAAAGAATTGTTACTCTTAATTTGTTTATCAAACAAATGTATTTTCTTGTTACGACTCGATCTTTGTAGGACTTTTATCAATTTTCTTTTAACTGATCTTTATTAGAATTTATTTGCATAAGCTTGTTAGTGCTATCCTTTACTAAAGACTTAACGTAATAGCTTGACGAACAAAAATGATATAATAATGCAATAGACGTGTTTTGCTCATGTTTTTTACATGACGTAAAGATACTTTGTCTCAAGAATATCCTTGACTCAAACTGTTTCTTATTTTACTTTAGAATCAATTGAAAACGCCAAACAGAGTCTATCGTCAAATCTTATTTTCTCTCTCTTTACCTTTTTTTCTTTTGAAAGGTAGCTGATTGCAACAAAGAAACTGATTTTCATAGCTGAATTACTCTTAAAGGAGATAATCTCGAAAAAATTGTCGATGTCACTGATTCAATCTTGGAATCAAAACGGGCAAGCTGTCAAACGGTTCTTCTACACTGCGGTTTTAAAAACAGCGCTTATTCTGTCTAAGGAACGATATTTTAACCTTTATTAATATGAATCGGAAACACTTGTGTTTCTTGATAAAGATCTAAGTTCCTGTCATATGTATGTTTTAGACCTGGTCTTGGTCAGATGGATGTGACCGCTAATAATCGACCAGTTGCTTGGTGTCTGTCAGAAGGCATCAGATGACTTGAGTGTTGTTTGATAGAAGCCCGTTGTTTATAGAGTTAAGTCTTAAATTATTTGGATATTAATAGAAACAACTTCCTGAACTGTTTGAAAACCACTTTCATAACGGAAATGTTTTAAACTCCAAAGCAAACAGACGATGAACCCCGATATCTAGATCAGCAGAAAGCTTTGGGAATTGTAGTAATTCTAGTAAATCCTATAGATTTTCAGTGCTTCTCCGTTAATAATTATGCTTAGGTTAAATTGATGAATATGATGCTAATACAGAAACATGTTTTCGAATAATCTTAAAGCAAGTGTCCAACGTCTGTGCTCTACGGAAGTATAACTGACAACGAATTGCAGGTCAGCTAGAGTGGAACCGCAGTCTGCAGTGCGGCTTTTCTGATGTCATTAAAATCACGGAGTATATTTTCTTTGTTAATTGGGAAATATTTCATAACGCATGACACCTTGGCGGAAAGGGGTTCAGTTTTCTTGAACAAAAAAGTTGAAATATATCTTGGACAAACCCGTGGCAACTCGGGCCTTTGGCTTTGCTCTTTCTTTATCGAAGAAGATATCACGAACTGATGACGAAGTAAGGACTCATGAAAAAAAATTCACTATGCATTTAGTTTCTGTATCTAACTTCTGATTATCAGAAAGTCTTCACGAAAAAATATTTTGATTTCATTCATACAATCGGTGACCAATCGATCTCTCACGGTCTATACGAGAGGCTGAGATAAAATGTATTTTCCATTTGGAAGTAAATTTGAGGTACCCTTAGATACCACATCCTTGAAAAAGTGTACTCGGGAATGTTAAAGTTTCAGGGTATTTAATTATTCACTAATTATTCACTACAATAATTTATTATGAGCACTAATGGGTTTCTTTGTTTTTGTCTGATAACTTCAACAAACTAGTACAGTGCCAAAACCGGTCCAATATTAGTTACTCTAGAATGAACAACACCAATCATTTCTTCACTTCAAGATAAACAAAATGAATGGTCTCTTTATAAGGTTTCATCAACTGGTCCAAAAAATAGAAAAAACAACACCAATCATTTCTTCGCTTCGAGACAAGCAAAATTAATGGTCGCTTTATAGGGTTTCATCAACTTCTACAAAATCTAGAATGAATAACACCAATCATTTCTACTCTTCAAGACTAGCAAAACGAAGGTCACATCATACCTTTATAGGGTTTCGTCAACGGTTCAAAAGTTAGGATGAATAACACCAACCATTTCTTCTCATGAAGACAAGCAAAATGGTTAGTCACTCCATATAGATTTTCATCAATTGGTTCAAAAGTTACAAAGAATTATACCAACCATTTCCACTCTTCACGACTAGCAAATGAATAGTTACTTTATAAGGCTTTATTAGGATGAAATAACACCAATCATTTCTACTCTTCAACTTCAATACAAACAAAATAAATGGTCACTTTATAGGGTTTTATCAGCTGTTTCAAAAGTTTAGAATAACTGATAACACCAATCAATTATATACTCTTCAAGGCAAGCAAAATGAATGGTCACTTTATAGGATTTCATCAACTGGTTCAAAAGTTAGAATGAATAACACCAATCATTTCTACTCTTCAAGACAAGCAAAATGAATGGTCACATTATAGGATTTCATCAACTGGTTCAAAAGTAGAATGAATAATGCCAATCATTTCTACTCTTCAAGGCAAGCAAAATGAATGGTCACTTTATTGAGTATCAAAAACTGGTTCAAGAGTTAGAATAGTTAATAGCAGCTGCATTTCTGCTGTCAGGGACGAGAAAATCGAATGCTCCGCTTTTTTTGTTCAACATTTGGGCGATAGTTTATACAAAAACGAGGCAAGATGAAGGTAAAAACTTGGTTCAGAACCTTTTTCATATCGACTGGCCAACACTATTCAGTCTCGTAAAGAGAGTTGATTTTATCAATTCCTTAACATTATTCCTAACAGCGGAGCTTTGAATTTTTGTGTTTTAACCTAGTGTTATAAGGTTGTTATGCTGGAGAGTTCGACACCTAAACTTCCCTTGTTGGCTTGTTTACATAAGAAAATTGGAAAAAGAGTACTAAAAAGATTTTCCAAGTCGTGTGTATTCGAAAACATTATAATGAGCTATGTTTTATCGTCTTGAAGTCTCTAAACCCTTAGTGCAGCCTTTGCATACATATATAGTGGCTCTGAAAGTTGAAAATCTTTTTGGTTAAGTTAAATAACTAAATATCCGCCTCTATGAAAGTTTCATGTTATACAACAAACTCTCAATACTGATAAGGATCAAATTGTCAATTAGTTTAGATTCAAACCTGAAGTGACACTAAAGAGAGTCCCAGTTTGTTTAAAATGTCACTTCTCTCGGTTGCTATACACGTGTTATCTCTGAGAACTCGTCCCGCGCCTGCCTCACTTAAGTCTTATCCTACGATGGGATCTTTACCTTAGTAACTTTAAGAACTGTAAACAACTTTATTCATCCGTCAAAGAATTACTCATTCAGCATTTTTGTGTCTGTGATCTAGTCTTCAATCCATATGTCATTTGCAACTAATATATTCCACCACAACAAACGCCGTTAATCCAGCACAACTACAAGACCATACCAAGCTTTTATTGTACTTCTCGACATTCAGTATAGACATCTGATACAATTTTTTTGCTCGTGTTCTTTTAACTTTTTCTTACTGAGTCAATAGTACCAAACTTGATGACTTTTCTTAACTAGTTTAAGTGCTGGACCACCTCTCATTCCAACGAATTAAACCCCTTTTAAAGGGTTAAAACATGGCTCAAAATATTAGATCGAATGACAACAATAATTTTTAGTACTCTTCAGAAGCAAAATGGATAGTCCCTTTTAGGGTTTCATCAAATGATTCGGTTGTAGGCTTCAGTAGTTATGTGAAATCGGGTTGGTATAATAAAGATAAAAATCTTTCGGTAACTTTTTGGTATGAGCCTTTTTTGAAAAATGTTCCCCGTCAAGGAGATCAAAGAGTAGTTCTTTTGATTATCACTAATTTGTCAAAACGATTTTTCATTCTATTTTACAGAAGTCAAGCCTGAAGAAATTTGGTTTTGTTTAAGAAATCTTATAGTGTCCAGACATTTTACGTTGTGGCCAACATATAGGATATAGGCGCTTATCACTTTGGTTTAACAACGGTTGCATTTCGAACAAATTGAAAACAGCTAAACACCCATGCATGGTTAAACTAAATCCATGCAAAGACTACTAGTTAAGTTTGCGTGATTTTCTCATAAGTGCCTTTATGTTAAGAGAGTCAGCCAGGCGCCTTCAAACATCTGCAAAGGAGGTGAAACGTCACTGAACCTTATTTAAATGCCACAGTTAAAGTAGTACCATTCGTAGCGTTAATATGATTGAAAAGAATTGTCAGTTTTCTCAAGAGCTACTTGTGGCATCCGACTTGTGGTAAGGTTTGTTACCACGGTGTGGTGTTGGTTATATTTTCAGCCTGCCAGCTACTGCAATTCTCTCCACACTCAGGTTTTAGGGTGGGGGTGAGAATTGGAGAATAATTCTTCTAATTTTCCTTTTAGTATATACACGATAGCCTGACCCTCTTAACTGTTGTTTCAAACTAAGATCAGAATGTTGCCGATGCGAGTTATGCAAGTAAAGAAGAGTTCTTGGGATTTGTGGAGCCAAACCCTCTTATCAACCGGCACGGTTGCTAAAACTTATCATGATAACGACCTTATTTTAAATCTAGGTGTCTGTTTCGCTAACCGGTTGCTCACGTACTTTCAAAGCATAAACGGATTCCCATAATGAGTTGAACCCGCCTTATCTTGCAAAAATCATACAGTTTCACACAAACAGAGGATATCTTAACTTTTAAACCAGATGAAGTCTATAATGTGGCCATTGTGTTTGCCTTGAAGAGTAAAAACGATTAGTGTGACTTAGACATCCAACTGTTAAACCAGTTGTTGAAACCCTATAAAAGGATTATTTTGTTCGTCTTGAAGAGTACATTCATTGATATTATTCGGCTCTAAACAATGAATTATGTAGCCCAGAAATGAAACTTTAAAAAGGACCGTCCATTTTGTTCATCATTAATAGTGAAAATAACGGTTCGTGTTGCCATTTAAACCAATTAATCAATTGTTAAGGCCTCGTGTAATCACAAACATGGAATAATAAAAATGATTGGTGCATTCTAGATTTTAATACAAAATAACCCATCATTTATTGATTTTCTTAAAGAGTAGAATGGACTGTTATCATTCATTCTAACTTTTGAACCAGTTCAAGAAACCCTTTGAAGTGGTCATTCTCTTTACTTGTCTTGAAGAATAGAAATAATTGGTGTTATATACTCTAACATTTGAACCAGTTGACGAAACCCTATATAGTTATAAGTGACCATTCGTTCAAACATTGAAACTCTGCATTATGTTGAACTTTAGTTTGTCACCAACTTTACCAACTCTTTTGTTCATTTGGATCCAAGTTTTAATTCTTTATTTTATTGCATGATTTGGTGAAGAATGCACGTCCGATGTTTATCGTTACTTCAACGAGCATGACAAACTAGCACTGAGTCTACCCCTACTGTTCCTCCTGCAAATCATATATGTGTTTGAGCTTCCAGATCAGAATTCGAAGCTCTGCCTAAAGATGACTATAGCTAAATAATTTTGTCGCTTATTTCGGGGTTAAAGTGTGTAATAAACAGTACGTTAGAGTTGTAACACTGTGTTTATGCCCATGTTTATTCCAATGTTGGGAAAGATAGCCTAAGAGGTTTAGAGTTATCTTTTTCAAAGATGAAATTGGTTCCATCAAATAAACCAAGAAAAGAGAGTTTTACAGATTTGGAAGCTACGTTAGTTTCTCTTTAAGAAAATTTGAGTTTAATCTCACTTTATGTTTTGGAAGTTAAAACATAACTCGTGACAGTTTATTTTTGAACAGAACACGATGGTCTAAAGTCGCAACTTTTGCACTTGGATTTCATTTTACTCCAAGCACTCATGGAATACACTGTATTTTCCTATATCAGTCAAGACAAAACTATTTAATTTGGCTAGACGTTTATGTAAGTTCTAAGCTAGACCCCTGCTAACTTTATTTTCTCAGTTTGATATTTCTCAAGTATTTGACTGACTAAAATCTCTACTAACGTCAATTGCTGGCGTTTATCAATATTCATATAATGTTTTTTTTACTCCATAAGAGCAGAAATGCCTTAAAATACAATATAAAGAGTCGAAAAACTAATGCCAAAGTACTGCATTGTAATAAATAGTATCGCGAGACTTTTTATGAAAACACTGAAGTTTTGCGTTAACTAATGAAACGTTCATTTTCGTATCATAGTTGAGCAAAATATTTCTTTGATTTAGGTAAAGTGCTCATATATCCAACTCAAAAGTGAAACCCTTCGAAGCTAACCCATGCTAAACAGCTTTGAAATTTTAGTTTTATATAGTCCAAATAAAGATTGTGTATTCGTATTCCAAAAGTCTCTGTTTTGCAGCAGGAAAGGAAAAAAATTGAGGAAGGGTATAAGAAACTGGCCAAGGTTAAATACTTCAGTATATAGCTTGTATTTTGTGATCATGTTCTTCTTTATACGTTTTTTTGTTTTAACTTAGTTAACATCTAACTGACCAGTAGTTTTTAAAATCTAACGTTTGATGATTACACAAATCTATCAACAGTTTTAAGCAAATTAGAAAGATAAATATTGACGACTCCTTGCCGGGCTGGTAATTACTAGTGAAAGGTGTTTGGGCCATGGCGGTTAGGGAGCCATGACGTTTGTTTGTTTTTTATTTTCGTCGATTTTCGGAGACAATTTTGTTAAGCTGCATAAAGTTTTCGGAGTTCTTCTATTTCTGACACCTGGAAACTAAAAAAATTCGTCGTTTTCCCCTTCCTGTATCGCTGTACGGGGAGAAAGCTCTACTTGATAAAAAGCTAATGAATTAGGTTTCGTATGTGGAAAAGTGCTGATATAAGTTAAGAGAATTTCATTTTAATTTTGCCCTGAAGCAGCTTTTCAACTTGATCCGAGAGAAGAAACTTGAGTGTTTTCAGATGCTTGCCAACATGCAATCTCTAAAGACGTGCTGTTAAAACGCAATTAGTGACTGTGTAATGGATGTCAGACGCAATAAACCTTTATACAGTGTTCACAGCCAGAGTCCAGAAAAATTGAGTTTACTTTGAACGTTGCTGAAACTTAACAAGTTACTTTATATGTTTAGAGTTCGCCGTTTTTATTTAGTTAACATGATACGTGTAAACGTTTTGGGGGTTATCGGGTAAAATCTTGAGCGCTTAGTATATGGATGTAGGTAGAAGTAGTTTAAATGAAACAGAAAACCTTCGCACGTGTCATACAGTATACTGGGCAAACTTATTTGCTTAGCTGATAGAGTAGATTCCCACCATTTCCCTACTTTAACCATCGCATTGTCAAGAAAGGCAAACTGGATGTAATTTTGAACATTGAGTCTTCAGGTCACAGATTTCCGTACTTGTTTTGCCGCACAGTTTTTATTGGTTAACGAAAAACTTGGGGTAACATTATACACATAAAAAATATAAATCAAAACACACACGTAAACCGCAGTTGAAAGTCATCTCAGAGGATTGATCTCTAAACAAGAACGCTCCTGATAAGAGAAGTCCCCATTACGCCTGAATAAGGCGCTATTTACATTCTATTAACTAACTGGTCAGTAGTCGAGGCACATGCCTTACTTCACCAAGGCAAACAACAAATAAAATCTTACCATACTGCTGAGGCTCTGGGTTGAAATACTCGAATCCCGCTGGAGGAAAACTCATAGCATTTGAAGAGTAGGGCGGCATTCGTCCAAAAATGCCTGCCATTGCGTCTAATGATCGTCTGTTGTTCTTCTTGTTTCTACCAATGCAAGAAAATAACACATTCAAGTATTTGACCCTATTACATCTAAAATATCTGTGTTCTTTCACTCCAGTACAACCCAAGTGTTCCCTGCGCACACAATGACGCCGTCAATCATTGCACTCATTAGCGAATAATCAAAACAGAGCAACTGATTCTCGGTGAGCAAGAGATCATTATTAATTACAACAGACGAGCATTTAACTATAATCCGATGTTAAAACTCGCTAATGTGGCTAAAATTATATGATGACAGACCTCGTTGTTCAAATCACGGACAAAGAAGACTAGCTTTGTTTGAGCCCTACCCTCGGTATCGAAACTTGACGAAAATACTTCACAGAGCTTTCACAGAATCCAACATCTCATAAATTAATTGTTCATCTTTCGTGCAGAATACGATACTCGCCTCCCTGGGGGCGTTATTACAACATAATACTACCCAGTAAACGAGAGGTCAAGTTTGCTATTCTAACAGTAGGCAAAAGCGCTGATTGGTCAACTCCAAGACACAGTGGCTAAGTCATACGGAAACAACACTCTTACGCCTTTTCTTCCAGATAATACTGGGCTATATAAGAATGTTCTGCTAATTTTGCGCGGAGCCTAACGATCATAGCTTTCAGGCGCTCACTACACTTGGAACTACATTTCTTCCATGAAATCCGGTACCTCACTGACAGTATAAAAAACACGTTGACTTCGAGGTCTGGACATATTCAAACTACGTGTCAGCAATTAAACTAAATTGAAGAAACCATTTGTTTAGTCGTCTAAAATCTCACGGAAAGGTATGAAAGACACGTGACGACTACGTGTCTTACGTATCTTCAAATGAAAATAGTTAAAACAAAAAATTCAATACAAGAAATGGACGTTAAACAATAGCGATGGCTTTTTTTATCTTTGATTGAAGTGTCTGTTTCTTGGCTGGCGTTTAGTTAAGTCTTCTTTTTTACTTGCCAGTCAACTCATTTGCTGTGGTTGTAATTGTAATTAAACTCATCTTCGCTCCCAAGAATCGAAAAAATATTTTCGGGTAATAGTTACTGCCGGGTGTACTAAACAGATATGCAAACGATATTATCGGGTGTCGCTAACTTTAATTCCATTTGTCTTCTGTACGTGAGTTGATTTCTTTCTAAAAATACGCTATGTATATTTCAGTGAGAGTGATATTGCTCTATCACGCAAAAACAATTGAAGCCACGGTGCAACCAGCAGTTTTCGACTTCTTCTGTGCATTTCCTCTATACCGAATACGGAAAGTAACTTAAAATACAATCTTAGGAATGTTAGTAGTTTAAAGCCAGAAAGCCATTTTATTTCTCTTTGATATTTGCATGCTTCAAGGTCTCAACCGAAAACATCATAGGGATTTTAATTTTAAACGTACTTTCAAACTATGATAAAATAGAGTATGATTCTATGAAACCTGTAGCAGATACCTCTCGGTTACTACAATCTGGTTTGTCTTTATTTCAATAAACCTAGGTGTAAACATCTAGAAAAGTAAATGTGTGTTTTCTTCATCATATTACTTACAATTGATATAACTGATATATCTAGAACTATATCTCGTAATTCTTCTTTTTACTATATTGTTTGAAAAAATTTTACTTTATCGTTTTATATCATGAAATGTGTTGGTATACGTTCTAGCGAGAGCGTTTTTACTATTTGTAAGTTACAAGTGGTTGAGAGATCATTCTTGCACTGAAGATAATTGAGTGTATATTGTTTCTGTTTGTTGAGTAACTATTATAAAGATTGGACCAACGCCGAACCCTTCACCAAAAGACCGCGGAAATAAAAATTTGTGCTTATGCAGAGATTGGAATGTATGACAAATATCGATTGAAAAACACATCCGCAAGATTAACTTGTATTGGTACTGCTACTTGCACAAACGTTTTTAATTGTCCCAAGTTGAGCCTGAAAATGATCTTGATTGGTTGTTATTTGTAGTTCAGGACTGCGGTTTTCAAAGCCGGCTGGTTAATTTTAACCCTGCATGGGTAAGACCCAAATTCAAGTAGTAATTTCTTTTGTAAGGAAAAGTTTATGGTTCTCCGGTTATAGAAAACAGCTTAGTTTTCCCAACATTACCACTCAAACCAGTCTCTGTATAAGGTTGAAAACAAGAACGTTGATTACTAAAGATTAACCCTGGTTTAGTGTTTATCGGCCAAGAGTTTCAGTCCTGTTATCTGTAGTTGGCCTTGGCAACTGGGCCAAGAACTTCAGTCCTGTCCTCTGAAGTTGGCCTTTGAAAAACTGGGCCAAGAATTTCGGTCCTGTTCTCTGAAGTTGGCCTTTGAAAAACTGGGCCAAGAATTTCAGTCCTGTTCTCTGAAGTTGGTCTTTGAAAAACTGGGCCAAGAACTTCAGTCTTGTTC